>CM074292.1:8616438-8694679 GCA_037194245.1 Opsariichthys bidens
TCTGTCTATCTATCTATCCGTAAAATGTTAAGCAGCATAACTGTTTTCAACATTGATAATCAGAAAGGAAAGTTTCTTGAGCATCAAATCATCGTATTAGAATGATTTTTGAAGGATCGCAGAGTAATGATGCAGAAAATGTATCTTTGCTCACAGGAATAAATTACATTGATACAGTTTTTCTCAATGACTTCGGCACATTTTTTGAAGTCTAAACCTTCTCTAAATTGTAAGCGCAATTGACCCTTCGCAGAGACCGCCCCCTTTAGTTACTGTTGCTATGTCCGACAAGCCATGCGCTCTCACGAAGTGGAGCAAAGAGGACACTGACAATGTGTCGACAGACAAGGCAGAGCAGGTTACTTCTGATATGAAACAGTTTGATATTTAAAATATTGTGATTTTTTAAAGAAGTTTAAACAATAAATAGCGTCTAATGTCTCTTTAATGTGTCGCTGTAACTCCTCTTGAAGCGATCATCTCTTCATACTAGTTAATTTATAGCATCAAATAAACATGAATGAACATCAGAAGGAATGTTGTTTCAAGCACAGAAAGATGTGAGTACACACAATTTTTCAAGGTCATGTTCACCAACATTAATCTACTAACTCCCCAGACGGACAAAGCACTTATTCAGACGTTCCTCCAGGTTGAAAAATGGTAGCGATTGTGCTGGGAAAACTCCACATAGCCTTCTGTATACTTCCAAACTTGACTGGTTGATTTGTGATAATGTGATTCCTATTTCATTACAATGGCAGGCCATTTGACAATTCAGCAGACATTACAAATATTCCATGTCATTGGCTATTTATGGAATATACACACTGAAATATTTTGAAAACTGATTTTGTATGGGAAGTCTCAAACGATGAAAGAATGTTTAAAAGTTGAGAAGAGTTTAACAGCTGAGAATCAACTCATCAGTTTTGATCAACAAACATGTGCATTTACATGCTGTGCAAATTATAGACTGTTGTACTTATTCTTTTGCACATAATTATGTGCCAAAACACATGCAAATGGCTTAAATCATTAAGAAATCCAAATTTGATGTGAACAAGACACTAACTGTTTTGAGGGAAAAAAGTCTCATTCGAGGATTGAGCCAAAGCAATTGAGAAAAACTGTAAATAGAAAAAATTTATGGTAAATTGCAATCATTTGTCACAATATTACAGTATTTACTATATATTTTTAATCAAATAAATGCAGAAACTTCTCTCAAAACCCCCAAAAGATATATATATATATATAGATGGGTCAATGACGTGACTGTTCATTTTTTTTTGTCCAAAGGCCTTAATAATAATAAAAAACAAAGATATGACATCCAAAGTAAAGTAAGGTAGTACAACTAGATCTCTTTTATTTAATCGAAAAGATTTTAATTATACTTTGCTACATATACACGTATTTTAAAGATTTTGAATTGTCAAAAGGTCATTCGGTTTAACCGTACAAAGGCCAATAAAGCCAGTTCATTTATGATTAAAATATCTTAAAATGTAATAAATGTGTATATTTTTTAATCTGGCATGGTTTTATAACATTATATATCAACATAGTGCAAAATGGTATTAAAATTATGTGTAGAAGTCATTGCTTTGTTATGACAAAGAATGTCCGGAAAAATTCATTTCATTGATGTCATTCGGAGTAACCAATATAAACGGAATATTTTGGATCAAGTCATGTTGTCAATATTATGTGACAGGATGTGACATCATTGAGACACCTGCAAAGGACCACACGGTCGTGAAGCAAAGTAACTGATAACTCATAACTATTTGACAAATTCATGTTTTCACTTGTTTTTGCGCATATCCCGATACATGGAACATGGAAAATGTTGTAATATTTTAAAAACTCGTACTAAATATAAAATGTTTGATAGTCCTTTTGCTAGCTAGCTAACAACCTAACAGCTAGCTTGCTAGATATCAACCTGTTAACACTGTTTGAAAATATCGTCATGTGGTATAACCAAAAGAGTCATTCTGTAAAACCGAAATTTTGATTAAACCGAATTACGTTTTTGGTGAAAAATGACAAAAGCAGTGTTAACTGATTATACAAACCACATAATCTCATTGTTAACACTCAGTAAAACTTCAAAATTAATTATATCTCCATTATGTTTTTTTTTACACTCACAAAATGTTATTCATCAATGACCCATATTGAAAGAATTGGACTCTTTACGTCTAGTCTCAGTACTACTCCAAAAAGATAAAAGATTTTGATGTTATAATGTAACATCTGTCATGTCGTAGGAGAACTAAAAAAAAACTAGATTATTTGATGTCAGGATGTAGAACCCTTTTTTCTCATTAGAAATAATAACATGCTTTGCATCCCACAACAGTATTTTTCAAGTTGATGTTGTGTTAGTCTGATGTGATTAGCGCTTACCAGTTGTTGACCTGGAGGATGGTCAGTCCAGTGTCCTGGGACAGCTGCCTCTTCTGCTCCTCAGAGGGGTACGGGTGCTGCGACGCACAAACATCAAAGATTACTACACTAGCAAACATATGTACAATCTTAAGTTCTGATTTCTGAATAAAAAGAGTAAAAAAGTACATTTCATGCAAGATTACAGGCTTTTTTTCCATTTGAATTAAATGCGTTAATGCACAATAAAACCAGGAATGTGCATTAAAAATGTTGTCTTTTAAGCATTTTATGCTCAGATTACAAATAAATCGAAACTAATCAACGAGGTATTATGTTAATACCTCTTTAAATTAGAGATGGTAGAAAAAAACAGGACACAAAGAATCAGGTTTCAGCTGCATGTGTTCTTCTGCTGAACTGTGTTATGTGTCTGTAGGGTGTTTGCATATGCAGCCAAACAAATTCCTTGTATATCTTGGCAAATAAAGCCCTAAACTCTAAAGGAAACCCCATGCGCTAATCGGAGAGTTGCCAGCTGGGATTTAGACGCCAAGCCACAAAGTCATTACAAATTGCTATCCTGTAACCAAGGGTGACGGCTCTAGCAAGCACCAAAGCCTTTCTCTAAACCCAGAGGATACGCACACAGTGACAGGGGAGGTCTCAACCTGTAATTAGACAACAACTGATCCCGGGTCAGCCGTCTAAACCTCAACAAGATCTATAAATAAAGAGGCGTGCGCATTAAACTGATCCTGGAGCAGGAGTTTTACAGCAGCGACTATAAACACCTCACCCATGAATGACTCTCTCTTAACACCTGTTGCACGCCGAGAGCTCTGGTAGCAAATGGTGGGTAACTTTACGACCGAGTGAGCCATGCTGGCTGGAGGTGTGTGCGAGCCTGCGATCGATGTGTGTGTGTGTGTCCTGTGAAACTCAATGAAGAGTTAAAGGTGTGTGTGGGGTCATTATCCTGTTTACAGAGGCAGTAAAACTGTTAGGGCTCTAATGATCGGTAATTCAGGGTGAACGGTACTTAAAAAGATCCTAAAACACACCCAGCCTCACCCGCCGCTGCAGCTGTGTGTGTGTGTGTGTGTGTGATGGTCCCTGTATTGTACTCAAACACTGAGTCTAGACTTTAAACTACTCTACTTCAACTCTACTATACCAGCAGTTTTAAACCGGTGGGTCAAGGCCCAAAAATCACAGACAGCAGGGAAGAAAAACAATGCTAGATCCAAACACTAAAAACTAAGGATATTTTTGAGACAGTTAATGGTAATATTGAATTACAATATTAATTATATATTGTAAATAACATGAAAATATTAGATTGATTTAATACATATATATATATATATATATATATATATATATGATAAAAAGTATAACAATATAGTATTATAATAAATATATTAAAATAAAAAATACAATATTAAATATTAATATATTATAATATTAAATTACAATTAATATATTGTACATAATATGAAAATATATTGATTCAATACATACACATATAAGTATTATAAGGCAATATAATATAATATTATAATACAGATATAAAAAATAATTATTAATATTATTATTTAAGTAATCTAATATATTATAATAATAAAGACATCAAAAAATAAAAATATATCTGTCAAAAGTATTATTTTATTTTTATATTTCATAATTAATATTAATACATATATATTTGTTTTTCTAAAATATGTTAAATAATAAATAAATTAAAACGTGTGTGTACATAAAGTATTATAATAAAGTATTACAGTAAAAAACTAATATATTTTATTTGTAATTATTCATAATTATTTCATTTTAATTTAATATTTTATAACGTTATACATTTTTCTCAAATATGTTAATACTTTTACATATTTTTGGGCATAAATATATTATATATAAGATAAAGTATGCATGTGTGTGTGTGTGTGTGTGTGTATTTATTAATTTAACATAGTTTTATATTTATTCTGTATACACACACACACACACACACACACACACACACATATATATATATATATGTATTTCTATTTTTGTTTGGTATATAAATTTTATCTTAACAGATTTTAAGTAGTTAGCTATAGCTACTTTTGCTTAAAGACTTGTAACGAGGCAAACTACTTTTTCTTTACGGTTTGTGAAGTATACTTTGAATTATGAGTAACTTGTTACTTGGCAAGTTATTTTTGAAGTAGCTTCTCCTACACTGCATAAAACAGATTTTCATTTTTAAAAAGATCGTCCCACAAAGACCCAGCAGGCCGACTGTGATTTTCATTAACTTTGCAGCTACAGTCTTGAGTGCATCCCAAAGTGAGGCATGACTTCTCTGTCCGACGGTTCTCCGTTTCATCTCTGTGTCTGCTCGTCGCCCCCCTCCCCTCTGCGTTTACAAAAAAAGTCTGGCCGTGATGAATCACCTCTCCTCTCTTTCATTCTCTCCAACATTTTTCTTTTCCGCATCCCTTTCTTTTCATGGGCAAGGACGGAAATTCCCTGTAGGTCTGGCAGAACCCAGGTCCCCAGGAGGAGCTGTCAGAGCCGTAATGGATGGTGTTTTGATAACAGCGAGTTCGACCCTGGAGAGACCCTGGGGGGGAGGAACCCCAGCAGATCCATCCTCACACAACATGCCCATGCAGTTAGGCTAAATGAACTCCATCGCGCCCACCCTGCCCCCAACAAAGCCCTCCGCTCCTCATTTTTTGAGACTGACACTAATTGCGACTCCCTCATTACAACCAAATGCTCCGGTGCTTCAAAGGAAAAGTACGCCTGTGGAGAAACAGTAGCATGAAAAGCCAAGAAAGTATAAATAAAGCCCTAAACAAAAGGCACCACAGCTAACAAAAATATGTTCTAAGAACGTTCCAATGGAGTTCCAATTCTGAGTGTTCAAACGTTCAAAAAGTCCAGTTTTTAAAATGTTCCGTTGAACATTCCATCTGATCATTCTGCAAACATTATGGGAACGTTCTCTGAATGCTCTGAAACAAATAGTAACATTTAAAAAACGTTAGATGAATGTCCAACCAAAATGTTTTCGAGAGCATTATAAAGACCAGATAACAAACGTTCCATTAACGTTACTGAAGAAGCATTTGTTCATTACTTTTGAGAAGAGTTTTTAGAACGTTCTCTGTTGGCTGGGACCATCACAGGTGGGTGTTAAATAAGTGAATTGCAGTGAACATTGACTGCTCATTGTTTTTTTGGGAAACAAAACTTCATGCAGTTCTTTTTCATGCAACGGAAACGATCAAGTTTCAAAAAGAGCACCATAAAGTAGTCAAAATGACTCATGCATCATGAAAAATAACAGCATATGGTTCTGAACAACAATAAGAGTGAAAAAATAATGAGTGACTGAACTATTTCTTCATCTGCTCTGCAGCCAAATTAAGGGGTAATCAGCGAGCGGAGGTCTGCAAAATCACATTTACAACTGACAAACAAGAATATGGAGATTCAAAATGATCAGAGCCTGGGAACAGGCAGAGAGGAAAACATATGAATTATGTTTTGCATGCGCTTCTCATTTTTCTAAACTTCAAACAGAAGGATGCAGTAATGTCTGAGGTGGCGCTGCATGGTGTTTACGTGGTTGCTGGAGATCAATGGATCAGGGAACTGTACTGGAATAAAGGTTGGGGGGTGCGTTCTTTTACGGCCACGACCTTTGACCCCCCCTAATGATCTCAGGGAATGCTGTAATGTCATCTATCTGCATGCTCACCACCTTAATCGGCGCCTGAAGGAAAGCCCTTGTGTCTAGAATACACATTCTGTCTCAGTGTTTGCCTCTAAATCACAGTGATGTATATTCAGGTGCTACTCTATTCATATCTGTACAATTTCTAAACATTAGTTATTTTCTCATATATATATAAAATAGTTCTGTCAAACAATTAATCGCAATTAATCACATCCAATATAAAAGTTTGTGTTTACATAATATATGTGTATATTTATTATGTCTATATAAATTCACACATATATATATATATTTAAGAAATATTTACATGTATACGTCTATATATATAACAAACTATTTTTATATTTCTATATTATATACACACACACACACACACATATATATAGAAATATTTATATAGAAATATATATTTTTGTTAAATATACATGCACAAATTTTTATTTTGGATGCATTTAATTGCGATTAATCATTTGACAGCACTAATTTATGTATATATATATATATATATATATATATGATCAAGAAACATTTGTGATTATTATCAATGATTCTTTGATTAATAGAAGGTTCAACCGAGCAGCATTTATTTAAAATTATTTGATATAAATGCCTTTAATGTCACTTTTGATCAATTTAATGCATCCTTTCTGAATAAAAGTATTAATTTCTTTAAAAAAAAAAAAAAAACTTATTGAGCCCAAACTTTTTAACAGGTTAAGTTTAGTGTATCTTAAAATGTTGCCTATGTAGGGAGCACACTAAGTTTTAAATCACAGCCATTATGTTTGAAATGAGCTGATTTGTATCAGTTAAAAATCTTAAATATTCATAGTCGTTGTGACTGCATGTTCATCTTTTTCTCGTCCTCTCGTGACTCTTACATAAATAATAAAAAGAAACACAAATGGAAAAAAATAATGTTCCTTCCATAATGTTCGTTGCTTACGCAGCCTTGTGTTCTGCTTCTTCACATCTGCTGTCAAGAAGGGAACAAACTACCCACTAATTACCCAATCCAAATCACAGCCTTTATGTGGGACGCATATGAGCCAGTGTTTATGAGGTAGTGTGAGCGCTTATTTGTTTGGAAAGAGATTCAACAAGTTTCTGAACGAGAGAGGAGGAAAATATGGATGCAGAAACAAAGGCTTAATGTCTGTTCAGTGCTCTGAAAGCAAAAACACTGATTAAATATTCAAGGATAGAGAAAGGGGGAGGGGCTCGGAGCTATGCCCGCCCACTTTACCATGGAAACCGTTATAGCACCATACACATGACAACAGTAAGGAAATCCTGCCTGTGTTTCATCCCAATATATTGTTACACCAGTCATTAGCGCATCTGTGAGTGTGTGTGTGTGTGTGTGTGTGTGTGTGTTCACTAACTAGCCTCTAGGCAAATGTGGGAGCGTCACTGAGCTTGAAATAATGTAGGTGTACAGGTACAGACATGTCGGCATGAGTTTCTTATCTCGCTTTGTAAGCTGTTTTATATGCCTATATGTGTGTATTGATGACCTTTCCAAATAAAGAAGCACAACTTCAGGTTACTTACAGAGCACCTTATAATCATCCACATTGCACGTATTTATCTCGGGCTCCTTTCATTAATCTCAATGTAGTTGAGCATTATTGTTTCTGAAAGCCGTAATTATGTCATTCGCATGCTGGTTTAGTTACAAAACAACATACAATGTAGATTAAGATCTTAAGAGCGTGATTTGCAATGGGAAAGCAGAGATATGTTTTACCGTGAGGTGCTGGAACAGCCATGCCCTCATGATGTTGGTTGCCACTTTGGGAAAAATGCCTCTTTTTTTGTTGTTCTTCCTCTCTTTATCGGGGTCCTCCTCCTCTCCTGTGCTTGGAGAGGCGACACTCTGATCCAGAAAGTCACCTGAGAAAAAGAAACCAATATTAACAGGTTTGAAATCGTGACAGTGAACTGAAGTATTTTTTGTGTTTAAATTGGCAGCATTCATTTTTTTCAGAACAAGACTTTCAAAAATGAATAAATGCAAACGTATATTTAGCTTGACATATTTCCACTTTTAAAGTGCATCAAAAGTACTTTATGCATTTTAAAAAACATCATATGAGCATGATTGAGTTCTTCTTTCAGCACAACCATTATGATCACATTATTTTTTATTATACTCAACATACTTCATTAAAATTTATTTCTGTTTGAATTGGTACGAACATGTTCTGTCCCCGTGCATTTCGTTTTATTAAAAGGGTGATATCATGACTCATTAGGAGGCAATATTTTCTTTTATGCTGTAAAAACAGACACTTTCAAAGCTAAAAACATCCTCCCCATTGAAAAAGTAACATTCATTGAAAAAAATACGCAAAACCACTGCAAAGCAAAATTTAATGGGTTTCATTGGAATGAATTCAGTGATGTTCCATAATATTTTTGACTCTGACCATCAAAGGGAAAGTCCAAAAATTAAAATTAACCCATGATTTACTCACCCTCAAGCTATCCTAATTGTATATGACTTTCTTCTTTCAGACGAACACAATCAAAGTTATATTTAAAAATATCCTGGCTCTTCCAAGCTTTATAATGGTTGTGAAAGGAGGAGTGTTTTGAATATGAATATGGGCACATACTGCACAAGTAGACTTGCCCCACAAGAGTAACCCCTGACGGGACGTATGACGCAGGATGTAGGAGTATCGTAAGCTTTGACGCGTCTCACGGTTCAAACAAATAGGGTTGGCCGACAAACTCAAGCTTCTCTTCTCTTATATCAAATATTTCTCTCTAAAATTTCTCGTTTTAGACTAATTCGTGACCGGTGTTTTGTTTTGCTCTATCCTCGACGCATCCACGTTCATCATTAAGTCATGCGTCGGGTCAGGGGTTACACTTCTGCCGAAAATCAATGCGAACGGCCATCTACCGGAAGCTAGTTATTATAGTTAATACATTTTTTTTTTTTTTTTTTACAAAAGCCCATTGCTTTGTTTCAAAAGGCCTTTATTAACCCCCTATGAATTACTTTTTTAATTATGGATGGATACATTTTTTTGGGATTCAAAACACGCCCCCTGTTCACTACCATTATAAGGCTTGGATGAGCCAGGATATTTTTAAATATATCTCCGATTGTGTTCGTCTGAAAGAAGAAAGTCACATACACTTAGGATGGCTTGAGCGTGAGTAAATCATGGGATAATTCTCATTTTTGGGTGAACTATGCCTGTAATTTAGATGTTACCCTTTTTTCCAGAGTATAGCACATTTCACATGCAAGTTTACTTGAAGTATTAACAGCCAATACTAGCCAAAAAACAACGTTTTATTCGTCAGAAATAGGGTACAACATGTAATGTCAACAAACTTTACATAAAAAAATTAAAACATAAAACATGGTCCCTTTAAATTTGAGCTAAAAGCTGAAAGGACAAATGTTTACAGTATAAATAATGCTCGAGGACACACACTGTGCTTCATTGTGATCATTTATCCATGTTTGTCTGTTTGTTGTTTCTCTTTTTCAGGTAGTGAGATATTCTGTCCGAGCCAGACTCGCAGCTGCTGCGCTGAGGCAGAGCGGACAAAACACACACACACACACACACACACACGCAGATGCGGTGCTGGGGGAAGTATGTACTCTGGTTTTTATTGGCCATGGTTGGTGCTCAGAGCAGAGGAGCCCAGAGAAGAGTCTTTATATCCATCATGCACCATTTCCTGTCCAACACACATCCACACACAGACACACACACACACACACACACCGAGTGGCTGCAGTTATTTAGGAGCAGTCTACCGATGTGTATACTTGTGTGTACGTGTGTGTGTGTGTGTGTGTGTGTGTGTGTGTGCAGTCAGAGACCCCCGTGGTGGTGCTAAAGTGTAAATGTATGCTAGAGATGACAAACCTGCAGCAGATCTGTTTCACTTGGCACACGGCGAGCTCTCGCGTGTGTATCTGTAGCATAGCGTGCAAGTGTGTTACCGTGCTCGCTGCTGTTGTCTCCATTGTGTGAGCCGGGCCGTCTGCTGCAGGCCGCTGGAGCTTCAGAAGAATGAACAGATGCCGCGTCGTCCTCCCTCCAGAACACCTAGAGAGAGACAGACGGCGAGAGAGACAGGTAGACAGAGTAATAAGCGTAATATATTATCGGTTAAGTACAGTATAGCGGCGCATACCAGAGGCGTGCTGTAAGAGTAATACAGAACACATGCTGCAAGAGCAAACAGTTTAAAAACGACACAGACTGCTGGATATAAACACACGCACAAACATCTGCACGTAAATGATAAGACAAACAAACATACACGCACAGGGCCCATCGTGTTGGCTTTCGCCGTCCGAACGAAGCGGATGGATACGGTCCTGGATGCTGATTGGTCAACTGAGCATTCGAACTGGGCTAAAATACATAATATAATAACAGCTATGACGTGAAACACCTGTTCATCTGGCCAGTGTGTATATCACCGCAACCAACTGTGACTGTTTACATGTCAGTGACTACTATTTTTTTTTGTTTTTTTTTCGTGTTTAAAGATGCAATCGGATCTTTGTTGCATTAACTGACACTAAACCTAGAGAGAAATGTCTTAACAACCATTTACACAAGCAATAAAAGTGAGATGGATTACATTAGGAGAGACCGGGGCTAGTTGTCACATTGTTCACTCCATATTTCTTATAAAGGGTTTATTACATATATATATATAGAGAGAGAGAGAGAGAGAGAGAGAGAGAGAGAGAGGAGAGAGGAGAGACTTTACATTTTTTAAAAATAACACTTAATAATAATAATAATAATAGTGTTCACTTGTTACACAAATGCTATTACAAAAACATGATGATATTTATATAAATATACAAAAATGAGCCTAATTTAAGAGAATTTTGAATTAAGTGTTTAAAACCAACATTCAAAAGCACTGCAAGAGGAAAAAATGCATTTGTGTAATTGGATTAACCTTACATTTCCCCGTGTGACAGTTTGCCCCAGTCTTCCCTATATGCTATACTATTTTATTTTGTTATTTTAGAATTGTTAAAGTATCTCATATTTACATACCTGTATTTTATTCAGGCAAACTAATGATTCAAAAAATGGGACAAAACTGCTCTACTGACAAAAAGTAAGTGGTTTCGTGATTGTGCACACAATAACATGGTTCGGTCTATTTTTCAGAAGAATAATTTGTATAAATAAGGATTTGTTTTAAAGTGAGCATCTGTGTTGAATATGGAGACGATATTTTACGTCACATATGATAAATCAAGGTTTTCAACAGACAAACATAATCCTTCACATTCCGAATGCAACGACGGTCGCTTTTTAAAAACCACATCATTAAGAGAAATACACTGGGAGTCATCGTCACATGACACAATGGTTTTAGGTATTCAAGACACACAGCACAAATGAACTTTCATGGATTATTTACACTTAAGTTTGCTGAGTGTGTGTATATATATATATATATATATATATATATCAACATATATATAATTTATTTTTTATTATAAGAAGCACTTCTACTCCTTGGTCTAAACTCATGTAATTTTGTGGTTTGACACCAACAGTCGGAAAGTCACAGATTACTCTTCTCCCTCAGGATCCAAATATAATTAAAAATTTGGGAGTTTGAACAATCTCCTATATAATATGTGCTCCCTTAAAAGTGTTTGGTCACACTTTAAATTTGTGTTTATATAACTGTGACAGTATTCGAATGGACAACATGTACTTATTATCATTTGATCTGTAATCATTTCGTGAGACTTTGTGTCGTATTTAATTGTGCATAACATGGACACTGTAATGTGAACATTAGGTAACCTGAAAAGAGCAAAAATGATTTGTTATAAAATGACAGAAGAGCGATATTCTGCTGATATTTAATATAGACGACGGGGGACGGATAGTCTGTGGCCGTATTGTATCACATGAAACGGGAGTTTCAGGCCTTCCCACAAAAACCCGGCTAGTGTTTCAAGTTCTGTATTTGAGCAGATCTACTCCTGATTGAAATTATATGTTAAAAATGTATTCATGTTTTATGAAGAGTGCATTTTAGGTGCCTTTAAGTTTGTGGTTTTATTGTATTTTTTGTCGTTTCTTTTATAGTTCACAAATAAAAGCACTTATATTTCCTGAGGTCATAAAAGCTGCATGCATAATAAATGTAGAAGAATATTTAGACAGCTTTTCGTCCATTTGCTGACAAAAAAAGGGTAACACTGTACTTAAAGCCTTTATGTATAATACATTACTAAAAGTATTTTTAATACAGTGCATTGTTACCACGCATTATAATACTTATCTATTCATCGAACACACCTTTAGGAAGTATAACACATTAAAAGCATGAAGAACAACCAATTTAATATGTAACTTCGCTTACAATTATTTATGGAAAGATATAATGCATTATTACATACATTACCTTTATAATGCATTATTCATAAAGGCTTTAAGTGTTACCAAAAACAAAAATTCATAATAATATATATATATTTTTTTTTTATCTTTTATATTCTTTTCACATCTATCAGCTCAATATAATTACTAAACTTTTAGCCTAATTGATCAAATAAATCACTTTTCTTGATAAACTCATAAAATAGCGGCTTTCTGGCTCTACACAAAGCTAAAATATTCAGCAAAGCACGCAAATGCAAAAGCTGAAGGCTTGCCTGGTCTGTCCCTCCCGGGGTGCGTGTAAATTCCTCCCCGTCAGATCTGGATCCCTCTTTATCATCCACCACCAGATCGATGGGCATCTTCCCCTTCAGACAGCTGATATAGCGGTGACAGAAATTGTCACACAGCTCGTGCACCTTCGATTAGAAAACATTAATGTGATATTTACACGCTGAGTTATCCCACTAATGTAACGAAATAACAATAATCGAAAGCCCAACCTTCTCTAACTCGAGCAGATGGAATCGTAACACTTGTATGGCTTGAATCATCTAAAATGAAACGACACAAAATTGATTACTGTTTCATTTAATCCAGTAAAAATGATCGGCAATGGTTTAAAACGACCCACCAAATTATCCAAGTCTGGATTCGACGAGAAGAAAGGTTTTTCCCGCCCTTATCTGAAATGTAAAAATTGAGATCGTGTCGATGCACTAAATTAAACTGGGTCGTGTCGCTGGTTGTTATTACATTTTTTAAATAATTATGAACAGTTGGAAGAAAGTGAACCCCGACCTGTTTTGAAAATACTGTAATATCTTCGTCAAATGACTCAGATGAGCACACGTCTCCGGTCACCCCGCTCTCTCTCGGAGTACAAGTCGCTAATTCACATTTTTCGAAAACTAGTGCAAGCAGAGGGAAGAGGGGGTGCCTGAAAAACAACACAGTTCTTTTTCCCTCTCCACAACTTCTCGAATAATGGAGAAATGTGCAATAATAATAATTTATGCTTTTGACAGCAGGAGATCAATATTAATTCTGGTATTGAAAAACAAACGTAATATACGTGCATTTGTACACTATTATAAAATATATATTGTTTTTTAGAATTAATTTTAAAAAAAAAAAAGCAGCACAAAAATAACTATAAATATTTTTACTTAGAAATTCTGCCCTACTCCTCTTCATAATAAAATGCATGGGCTACACGTATAGCCTACCCGTAAATGGCGTCTTTGTCCCGTTTTAGAGCGTCGTTAACGGGCGACGGGACCCCGGGAGCTGCGGGGTGCGGGTACTGGTGGAGCGGCGGCCCGTGACTCACATGAACCGCCTGCATCGCTCTGGCCGCGTGAGGATCGCCGTACATCGGAGACGGGATCCCGACCGCATCCATGCCGTAATGGACCAGATCCTCGTACTGAGGAAAATCAGAAATGAAAGATTGGGACACATGGTGATATAATGCACTATGTAGCCTAATAAAAATAAAGCGATAGTAGAAGCATTTAGAATGAATCTAAACCACAATAAAGAAGCTTTTGTGGAACGGAAAGGCGCCATGGATTTTATAGGCTCTTTATCGACACTAATAAAGAATTATTATTTTAAATAGTGCAAAAACAGCCACTTCACTAGTCTTATTATGAGCATCAAAGCGCAATTAAATAATTACACGTCAGCAGTTTCGTACTTAAAATAAATTAATTTAGTTAGATTAGTTTTTTTTTTAATTTTCAGGCCCTTTGTGAAAATATTAATACATTGTCATTACTTCTCTAAAACATTTAAACACGTCAAATTTAAACATGTTATCTTAAATCACAGTATCCTAAAGAAAGAAATTCAAAATATTTTTTTATGTAATCAGTTTTCTTGTTTACGATACCCGAAGATTCAAAATGCACAGAAATGTAGCGTCACAGGGAAACGCAGCAATGTTTTAACTGCGTATAAAATTAATGACTGAATTTAATATCGATGTTTTGTAGCGTTAAATCGCTCTCGCGCGAGTATCCAACGACAGAAATATGAGTTATGAACAGGCTGTGAGCATCGAGTTACTCTTTTGGCTGTCAGCTAAATATGGAATTTTTAGGATAATATTTGCAAACTAAAAAAAAAAAATTGAATTTGATCAACAAAAAAATAAAATAAAGAATGATTTTTAAAAGCGGGAAACATGAAAAATCTCATGGAGGAAAAGAAATAAAAATCATAATAATAAAAAAAAATTGTTTTGGTGGTTTCACTTGTTGCTGCGTATTCTTAAACAACTTAAACACACACACACACTCACATTCAAGGACATCTGACTGTAATTATGTCTTATGTTTTATCTGCGTCTGAGCAGAATTAGTCCTGACGGCCACGTTTAAGGCTTTTTTTGTTGTTGCTGAGCTTTTTACGCACCCGTTGCGCCATGAGGACTCCGTGTCACTGTTCTCAACGCGTCCGGATCTCAGTGCCGCGAGCCCGGGGAGCCCCACACCGCATTCAAAGCTCTCCCGAACACCCAACTCAAGTGCCCGTGCTGAACAATAACATTGTAATCCACCCAAACACTCCTGGTCAGCTTTCGCAACAAACGCAAAGCTGGATATCAGTAAGTTAGACTTCCAGTTCTCGACGCGCCGAAACAACCCAAGCGCGCTCCTGACGTCTGCCTTGTTTTTCTATTTCCAGTCGAAGATTTGTTGCCAAAAGGTGAAAAAGCAAACTCCATTCGGGTCTTTGATCGTTTGGCTGGTTTATTCTTAATGCAATAACACCTCTATGAGATGTGAGGAGCGCGGAGAGGGAGGAGGAGGAGTAGAAGAGGGCATTTGGACTTCTTAAAGGAGACGTAAAAACAAGCGAACGCGTGCGTAAAGGGCGCACAACTGGAGCAGGCCATTGGGAAAATGCCTTTTAGAAACCAAATGAAAGTGTCGTTTTTCATACCAGACAAAAAAGTGACTAATAAATCAATGCAATATTCATTAAAATGTAAAGTATAGTAATATTACTAATTAGATGACCATATTAGACCAGCAATAAGCGGAAACTGTTCATTTGCCATTGTTTATTATATTAGATTTAAAATGAATTAGTCATTCTAATGATGACGACTTTTGGTTTAATTGAGAAAGAAACTGAATATTCACATCATATGAAATTTAGAAATATAATATGCCAAAGGTCAATGAATGAATGCAAATTTGTTTGTAACTTTTTTTAATAATAAAATTATGCAAAGTAACAATTTTACTATTTAAATGTCTGAAAATACACACACAAATTGATTTAAATGCTAAATGCATCTTCTGATGTAAGTCGGGGAAGGGAAAGACGGAAATGGAGCAGCAGGGATCGAGTGTGGACTGTATTTTTAACCATCCTCTTGGCGCCATCTACTGGCATTATTTATGTTGAGAGGATTCCCACAAGCCCACA
Source organism: Opsariichthys bidens (assembly GCA_037194245.1). Taxonomy (NCBI): domain Eukaryota; kingdom Metazoa; phylum Chordata; class Actinopteri; order Cypriniformes; family Xenocyprididae; genus Opsariichthys; species Opsariichthys bidens. The sequence continues at coordinate 8,632,426 of CM074292.1, forward strand.
CAACCGATGTGATTGTATTCCCTGCTTAACTTGAAGACTAACCCCCGGTTTCACAGACAAGGCTAAAGACTAAAACGCAGGTTTGTATGGCAAGACGTTTTGACTTTTATTCATTCTCAGGATATGAAATCTTGATATCAACAAATCAAGTTTCACTAATTAAAATGCTAATTCTTGACAACAGGAATTACTTTTCCACTAGTAACAGTGTTAATTCCTGATATCAACAATTCAATTCATGATATCAATAATTAAATTCTAGATATCAAGAATTACATTTCCACTTGATATCTGTAATTGTATTTTCACTCGTGAAATCTCGCCATAGGCTGCCATTCAAATTCAATTGTTGATATCAAGAATTGATTTCTTAATAGTTGAAATTCCAATTTCACTTATCAGGAATCTATGGCAAATCGCTGCATTCATTCTCCTTTGCATTAAATCCCATTAATAATTCACTGGAAAGCACAAAGAATTTCTCGTTTTTCTCCTCAGATCTTTCCAGGTTTGTTTTCACATGTAAATACAATTTATTATCAGTCAAACAGACATGAAATAACATCACGCAATGCTGAAGTTAATGAACATTTTGGCTTATGATACATAATACAGAATAAAAAGAATCACGCTTTTTATTGTTATTTATGGTGCGTTGAAAGTACTTTGTTGACGCTTTTACACTTTTAAATGTCCCTTTAATGTTCGATGGTTGAATGGTGAGTAGAATAATGCCATAGGGGTTCAATCTTCAACTGCCAGGCAAGTTAACTTATAAAATTATCTGGAAATGGACCCGTCGCCTGCAGTTTGATTGACAGGCGATCTAACCAATCATAACCTAGAATCCGCCATCTTGTCCGACAAAGCACTCAGTGGAGTTAGTAGATTAAGGTTGGACTTGAATTTGAAAAATTGCATGTACTCATGTCTTTCCATGCTTGAAACAACATTCCTTCTGATGTTCATTCATGTTTATTTGATGTTATAAATGAACTAGTATGAAGAGATGATCGGTTCACGAGCCGCTCGAAGGAGCTACAGCGATCTGTTATGACACATTAAAGAGACACTATACGCTATTTAGTGTTTAAACTTCTTTAAAAAATTACAATATTTTAAATATGAAACTGTTGTCTGTCGACGTGTTGTCAGTGTCCTCTTTGCTCCGCAATGTATTTTTCACTGCGTGAGAACATGATGTGTGGCGTGAGAGCGGCCATAGCAACAGTAACTAAAGGGGGCGGGTCTTTGTTGCAGATCTATTATTGCTATACTCGTTGTGAATCTGGCAAAAGTTATTAATGCAACCGCCCCCTTTGACCACGAGGTGGCAGCATAAGATCGGATTTGACGCAGCGCATGGCGAATGGACAGATTTTGGGTTTGGCACACAATTCAATTCAACACGGCCTCACAACTCCGACCATCAAGTCATTTAGATTTCTAGAGAGACTTCTATGGGTTTTAGTCTGTACTGAAGACTCTTTCCCTCTAGTATGTAACACTTTGTGCTTTCTTCAAGTCTACAAAACCAACGTTTTGTTTCAGAAGACTTTTTCTGGAAAAACTCGCGACTGCCTTTCTCAGTCTGAAAATCTGGAAAAGTCATGTTCAACAACCACCACATTTTACGAACACTTTGTTTGCTATTGAAGTTATAGCTATAGGTTCAATTATATAGTATATTTTCTCAAGAAATGCCTAGATAGAACCAAAAAACTAATTGTTGTTTGTTGTAAGTCCAAGATGGTCTGTATCCAGGGCTGGGTGGGTTACTTTTAAAATGTATTTCACTACAGATTACAAAATACATGCTTTAAAAAGTAATTTGTAACGTATTTCGTTACATTACTCAAGTTTAGTAACTTAATATAAATACTTTGGAATACTAATGAGTGTGGAACAAAAACAAAAAAGGTCATTGCAAGTTTTTATCTCACAATTCTGACTTTTTCCCTCAGAATTGTGTAATATAAAGTTGCAACTGTGAGTTATAAAGTCAGAATTATGAGATATAAACTCACAATATTGAGAAAAGTCAAAATTATGATTAACTCACAATATTAAGAACGTCAAAAATATGAGATATAAAATCACAATATTGAGAAAAGTCAGAATTATGACATATAAACTCACATACTAAATTCACAATTACAAGAAAAAGTCAGTATTGCAAGTTTATATCTCCCAATTCAGACTTTTTAATGTGCAATTGTGAGTTTAAATCTCGTAATTCTGAGAAAAATAAGTCACAATTGCAAATGCAAACTCACAATTGTGAGGGGAAAAAGTTGCAGTGACCTTTTTTACAATTATAAAATGACTCACAAACAACGATCACAAAACATGAAAACAGTCGAAAACATGAAACTTAACTCTTTTTCAGACGGTCAGAGTCAGAGAATCATCAATTGCTGTTTAAATGACATTAAAACTCAAAGTAATCACTTTGATAATCTAAAATACTTTACAGATGTAACTGTAATCTGATTACTCACATTTTGTATTTTAAATACTTAACTAAGTTACTTGTGTTTCGTTACTCCCCAACCCTGTCTGTATCTTACACTTCTTTATTACACAAAACAACAATTCTTTTAGAACAACTGCTTATTGAAAGTTACTTTGGGGAACCGAAAATGGTTCTTCTGGTGCTTCACTGCGAAAGAACCCTTTCGGAACCTTTATTTTTAATTGTGCAGACCAGTTAGACACCAGCTCAGCTGCCATGCTTAACCTGGACTCCCAGCAGTGACAGAACACAGAAATGTGTGAAATGTGTAATAACTACGGATTAAGGTGAGAGGAGGCACTGTGGCAGGACGCTGGAGATCCCTCAGTCCAAAACGGGATGCAGTCGTTCCAATGTGACGTCATTGCTTCCGCAAGCCCCCCCCCCCCCCCCCCCCCCCCCCAAGTGTCGGCGGCGCTCGCCTGCTGCTGACTACACAATCCAACATGGAGTAGTGAGAGATGGGGGCTCCTCTTCGAGACCAGCGCGCAGGCTTCAGCCACGGCAGGCGACGCGAGGCGAAAAATCATCGATATAGCCATCGGGATGTTGCATAACGCGAGGATTCCTGGCTCTTTAAGCAGATGCATTGCAAAACCGTGACGGATAAAGTGGAGGAAGAACGAAAATAAGGAACGCTGAAACGGATTTGGGGGAAACTCGTTGATGCACTGGACTTTTAAAAAAAGGCGAGGTGGAAAATCGAGACAACATGAAGCCCGAACGCTGCGCGCCCGCGGTGGGATATTATTTCTATTGTAGGTGAAACGAGGGGGAAAATGACTGAGGAATCGCACCCAGACGAGTGAGTATTCACTTTTTAAGAAAACCAAGCATGTGGACACGAGTGGAAATCTTATCCTGTGTCCAAGAATGTGTTCCCGAGCCATACGAGGGGTCAGTCGAATGCAGGGAATGCGTGCATGCGCTTTTCTGAGATGTTAATACCAAGAAACAATGCAGTGTCAAAGAGATTTGAGTGCTGGGCCCCTGCTGCAGGGCTCTGCTCTCAAACCGAGAACGGGGGGAGGAGGAGGGGCTCGAGCGGAAACATTTTGTGAAGGGATCCTTTACTGAATTCCTTATATCTCCTCGGCCTTAAAGATGAATTGCCGCCGCGAGGAAGCAAATAGACGACTGCTAAGTTCATAAACATTCAATGCTGGAGCATTGAGCTGCTATACGCTCTCAGAGCGGCCGTTCTTGGTGTCTTTCTTTGTGGTGGTCTGACATGCTATATCCGCCATTTCTTTTTCGTGAATCGCTCTCATTTGCATACTGTCCTTCATTCATAAAAATACAGGCGGGGGCGCGCACAGCAGAGAGAGCGCCTCAGAGCTGTCCTGATGTTAAAGCAGGCCCTATATGGCATATATAGGCCCTGTATGTGCTTTTAAATGTTGAATTGAATCACTGTTTGCAAAAACGCGAGTATAAACAAGTTACATGAATGTAGCGCACAGTATCGGTTGTCTATATCCTGCGCTGTTTAGCATGTATGCTATATTTTAGTCACTGTTTGGTGTGTGTTTTTTTGGCCACATTCTTCTGCATAACATACAAACTTGTATCTTTCTTCACGGTTCTTCTCGTTAATAGCATTAGGGCCGTGTTAAATGGCTCGTTAACTCGGTGAGCTCTTTAAGGGCTTAAAATCAACTTCTGTAACACACTCAATCTGTATTAACAAGGCGATGTTTATTTGGACTGTCTTTTATGCCGCAATCCGTTTAGATCAAACGATTATGTGTAATGACAGTGTAATGAGAGCGTTAATAGCCTTTTCTGAGGAAAACTATTTAGAGGAGACTTGTTTCCATGTCGTATTATGTATCTTAAAATCATGAATATTAATGTCAAGTAGCCTACAAGGAATGCTAAATTTTCCCTTCTCCTGGTGGTTAACGCTAATTGAAAACTTCTGTCCTTAAATTAATATTGATAATCAAATTGACGTTTACAAGTAGGAAAACACAATACTGACAAACAATTATAACGTCTTTGTGCGGGATTTGAAAACATTTACTTTTTCTTTGCTGTTAGCTAACCGTCAAGTGTCTTAAAGACGATTTAAACGTAACGTTTTCTGTTACGTATTTATGATAATGAACCGTGACAGATACAGATACAGCAGTCACTTGTTGCTATGGTTACCTTATCGCCAGGGCTGGGTGGGTTACTTTTAAAATGTATTTCGCTACAGATTACAAAATACATGCTTTAAAAAGTCATTTGTAACGTATTTCGTTACATTACTAAAGTTTAGTAACTTAATCTAAATACTTTAGAATACTTTGGAATACTAATAAGTGTGGAACAAACACAAAACAGGTAATTGCAAGTTTTTAATCTCACAATTCTGACTTTTTTCCCCTCAGAATTGCGCGATATAAAGTTGCAATTGTGAGTTATAAAGTCAGAATTATGAGATATAAACTCGCAATATTGAGAAAAGTCAGAATTATGAGATATAATCTCACAATATTGAGAAAAGTCAGAATTATGAGATATAATCTCGCAATATTGAGAAAAGTCAGAATTATGAGATATAATCTCACAATATTGAGAAAAATCAGAATTATGAGATATAATCTCACAATATTGAGAAAAGTCAGAATTATGAGATATAATCTCACAATATTGAGAAAAGTCAGAATTATGAGATATAAACTCACAATATTGAGAAAAGTCAGAATTATGAGATATAATCTCACAATATTGAGAAAAGTCAGAATTATGAGATATAATCTCACAATATTGAGAAAAGTCAGAATTATGAGATATAATCTCACAATATTGAGAAAAGTCAGAATTATGAGATATAATCTCACAATATTGAGAAAAGTCAGAATTATGAGATATAATCTCACAATATTGAGAAAAGTCAGAATTATGAGATATAATCTCACAATATTGAGAAAAGTCAGAATTATGAGATATAATCTCACAATATTGAGAAAAGTCAGAATTATGAGATATAATCTCACAATATTGAGAAAAATCAGAATTATGAGATATAATCTCACAATATTGAGAAAAGTCAGAATTATGAGATATAAACTCGCAATATTGAGAAAAGTCAGAATTATGATAAACTCATAATATTGAAAAAAGTCCAAATTATGAGATATAATCTCACAATATTGAGAAAAGTCAGAATTATGAGATATAAACTCACAATATTGAGAAAAGTCAGAATTATGAGATATAATCTCACAATATTGAGAAAAGTCAGAATTATGAGATATAATCTCACAATATTGAGAAAAGTCAGAATTATGAGATATAATCTCACAATATTGAGAAAAGTCAGAATTATGAGATATAAACTCACAATATTGAGAAAAGTCAGAATTATGAGATATAATCTCACAATATTGAGAAAAGTCAGAATTATGAGATATAATCTCACAATATTGAGAAAAGTCAGAATTATGAGATATAATCTCACAATATTGAGAAAAGTCAGAATTATGAGATATAATCTCACAATATTGAGAAAAGTCAGAATTATGAGATATAATCTCACAATATTGAGAAAAGTCAGAATTATGAGATATAATCTCACAATATTGAGAAAAGTCAGAATTATGAGATATAAACTCGCAATATTGAGAAAAGTCAGAATTATGATAAACTCATAATATTGAAAAAAGTCAAAAATATGAGATATAAACTCACAATATTGAGAAAAGTCAGAATTGTAAGAAAAAAACATTAGTATTGCAAGTTTATATCTCCCAATTCTGACTTTATAACGTGCAATTGTGAGTTTAAATCTCGCAAATCTGAGAAAAAGAAGTCAGAATTGTGAAATGCAAACTCACAATTGTGAGGGAAAAAAACAAATTGTGAGAAAAAGTTGCAGTGACCTTTTTTACAATTATAAAACGACTCACAAACAACGATCACAAAGCATGAAAACAGTCGAAAACATGAAACTTAACTCCGCTTTTTCAGACTGTCAGAGTCAGAGAATCACCAATTGCTGTTTAAATGACATTAAAATTCAAAGTAATCCCTTTGGTAATCTAAAACACTTTACAGATGTAACTGTAATCTGATTACCACCCATTTAAATGTAACTGTAATGAAATACAGTTACTCAAATTTTGTATTTTAAATACGTAACTAAGTTACTTGTGTTTCGTTACTCCCCAACCCTGCTTCTCACGCAACGTCTATTTTTGTTCGCTAACTCACATACACGTGACTGAACTTTGAATATAACTTTTTGATTACTGAAACATTGTTAAAATACACTCATTTATAAGCAAGGACCACCCTAAACTTAGTAGGAATTGTACATTTATCATTTTAATTGCTCGAACTCAACTTATATTGCCTCTACTGGAGATGTAACCCCGAAGCTGGTGGGGAATTTCTCTTACTTTAATTTATGGCACACTCACACCCGTTAGAGTAAATACGTGTGTCACACTGGGATGTAAAGGCCCATATAATAGCCCGAGGTTGTGAAATGTTGACTTTTATCGGCGGAGGGGAGGGCTACGGGCTACTCCAAAATGGGAGGAGGTTTCTGAGAAGGCGCTCCCGGAATGATTGTGAAGGGAAACAATGGTGAGAGGATTAGACAAAGATCCGGCGGAAGTGAAAGAGGTGGGTGAAGCGGTGAAGCGTAACTTTGCTGTCACGCCCCTCGATTGTTTGATTCTCAATGACGTGCCAAAAATGAATGGATTACTCTGCACAGTTCATTTCCCTGCAAGGAAATCTTTCTCCTTTACTTAATGGGCATATCTCTCGTTTTGTGTCCAAACCGTTACGGCCCCAGGGATCACAGATTGGAGTGCCATGTCTCGAAACAGAAAATCAAAAAAGCCATTGCACGATGTTGCACAAACAGAATGCTATATGCTTTTTCGCTTCGCTGACTTAACCGACCCCACAATGCTTTTTACTTTCAATTGACAAATTTTTAAAACATACTTTTGTTTGCGGTGTTGCTTGAAACGTGTCTCTTTTCTCATTTGGATTGATATTTTCTGATCTCATGTTTAATTGTGACTTAAGGGTCTAAATCGTGTCTCTCTGTGTCAACATTTGTCACTGGAGTGAATGAAACTTGCCAGTTTATTTTAAATTCTTATTGTTTAATGTTGTTTTAGGACATTGGATCTGTGTTTTAAGAAGGTTTACCATAATAAGTGACACGGTTTTTACTCGAAACCATTGGTGGCCTTTGCCTGCTTTATGTATTTTGAGTTTGCTTGACTGATGTTGTCTAAATAGGTCACTGTCCTTAGTACTTGGGTGTACTTGCTATTTCCTGTGTGTTATTGCAATTGACCTCTTGGCCATTTGGCCTTGTATCACCACAATGCATATCTACTCTCGCTGTCACATAAGTTCCATTTTTCAAAATGAACTGGATAAGTCAGGTTCATTGCAACTGAAAATTTACGATTATCAAGGGGAGTTTTAAAGGACTAAAAATTTGTCATCATTTACTCATGTCATTACAACCTTGTAACATTGTAACAACATTCCTCAGAGGTGAGTAAACGATGACGAGCTTTTTGTTTTGACTGAACTATTCTCTTTTGGAAACTCGTTTGACTTTTTTTGTAGTGGAATGCGAGTTCCTCAAAAACGTGCTGAGCAAACCAGTGGCTCCCCATTGGTAATGACTGTTGCCCGAAGGTGTGTGAACGTGCTCACGTGAACTGGCTGGCGCCCAGACCTCAGACCCGGATGCCCTGTGGGCCATTTGGGAGGGGAGGAATGCAATCTATATTGATCAAACCAGCATGACCTATATGCAGCTCCATTATGGGTCAATAATATCTGAGAGGCGAAGAGAGAGTGACATTGAGGTAAAGTCAGTCCAGATGAACTGTTCTGATGGATTTACGGTAAGGATAAGGATTGATTTCTGAGCCAGCCATTCGCTGGAAGTGTTAGGGTAGTGAAATACAGAATGAAGAGACTGCAATGCTGTGACGGGAATTGAGTTCTAAAGAGTGGAAGAAGATCGGAAACGTCAGACAAATGGCAGCTGCATTGAGTACACTGACTAGATTCTGGCTATACGGTATCACGATATAAGGGTTACGATACAATATATTGTGACACTGTAAGAAAGGTGATATATTGTGATTTTTCTTGTTTGTTTTTTTTTTAGGAAGAGGATCTAATTTGAGAAAAACTGTCATAAAGAATTCACCACCATATGCATAAAACCTGATAAATTGTCTCTGGTTTGAAGCGACCCCAAATAACATGAAATTTATCCCCTGGAATGCGATTTTTACCGGAGGAATCCTCCTGAAATGCAATAGGGCTAGTAATTGGGCGGGTTTTCTTGTGAAAACTTGGCAACCCTGGTTATGATGACCATTAATGCCCGTATTAGCTTATGTACTAGCATAGCCTGATCGCTTTATACATGCATTTGCACCCTACTTGTATTCACAATCATTTTTAACAAACTACTTGCTAAATTAAGTGTTAAATGTCCAATTATTTCATTTACAAAAAGAATGTACAATTATTATTAAATAAGTTTATTGAATGAAAGAAATGACGTTTGTTTTATGCGCTATATAAGTAAGCTATACATATTCTAAATTAATATCATTCATATGTTCTCTGTGTATAATCATTAACTGATAGTTGGGAGGGACCCGATTTCGAAGGAGGACCTGATTCGTCATGACACCAGAATAATTCTTCTCCGCTTCACAGTTTATGCTCCGAGATAACACTTTTATCAAGCGGTCAGGTTTATACCGAACAAAAAGCAGCTAACACAAATCTTGGATGTAAACGAATAATCAATAGTATTGTTGAGAATCAATACAGTATCGCCAAATATAATATTGCGATATTCACATGTACCGATATTTTCTTACACCGCTAGTGTGCACTGAATTAGTCACGCTTACATTTAATCATTTAGCAGATTTTATCCATCTTAGTACAAGTTTAGCAAATCAAAGTATGATGATCAAAATCTTCTATCATGTTATGAGCAATTTTTTTATCACGGTAACGGTATATACCTCAATATCGTCACTTTTCTTTTCATGAAAAATTCAACATGAATGCTTAAATAAAGATCAAACAAAACATGTGGCAATGCAAATTTATGGAAATGAATGAAGTAAATCTTATTTATCTGTTTGGACAAAAACCAAAAGATCAGATTGTGAGTAATAACAAATGCACGATAAGTCTGAAAGTAATTTTAGAGACTCCAGCAAAACCTCAGGCTGAGATAAGGAGGAAATGAACTTGTGTTCTTGACGTTTGCATTTATTTCTCAACAAATGTGCTGTTTTTAATGTAAGTTCCTGTATGTAAACAGCCCTTAAATGTTCCCCACACCATGATTACTGCTCCTGCCTGACTTTGCTCAAATCAAATCAATTCATATATTTTCTTGATCAAGCATTGTTGTCATTTCCATTATTTACATAAGCTTTTTTAATTACCAAAGTAGCTAAAGGAAATAAAAATGAGCATGATGGGTATTTGTATTGGACGTTTTTTCTGCACTTTAAAATGAATTTTTAGACATGAGCTGAATTCTGTTTGAAAGTTCAGGTAGTATAAACCAGCTGTTCTGATGTTGACTGGCGAGTTAATTCCACCATTTATACGAAGTAAAGATGAGACTGTAATCGAAGTTCCCATGCTCTGCCGCTGTCAGTATGTAAATTACATCTGAGAAATCCTAATCCCAGGTTTTGCATTTGCTAAACCGTCTGTCATATTTTGCACATGGTTGCACATAAAAATAGGTTCAGAATTTCGGATGGCATTATCATATCTCTGCATAAGGCGTATCACTGCCTCAGACAATGACAGCAAATCTCAATAGCATAAGGAACATCATCCTCTTTAAGTTTTCAATTCACCTTTCAGCTCAGATATCTTCCAGAATGGAGCAGGACGTCATCATTATGAGACAAGGCTCATATTAGGCTGCTTAGGTTAGATGCTAAAACATTGACATCATTGAACCAACGAGCACCGAAGCCTTGTTTGACTCTCAAGTTAGCATTTATAGAAACATTTACATTTATAAATATATATATTATATCATTTGTGGCTGTTTATATATTTATAATATATTTTTATATTAAATATATTATTATGTAGTATCTTAAAATATATCTGACAATTTGACCTTTTTATTACATGACAAATGCAAATAACCCCAAGAAAATTTGATTTCACTTTTTTAACTTTAGTTAGTATGTAAAGGTGCTATTAGAGCATAAACTAAATCTGCAAAGTTACTCAAAAGTTCAAAGCAAAGGGAGATATTTTCTTTTACAGAGTGACATCACTAACCCTAAAATTTACATAAACTCCGCCCCCGAGAACACATAACAAAGGGTGCGAGGCCATGTTGGGCTGCTTTAGAGAAGAGGAAGAGTTGTTGTAGTAGAGTGTTGTTGATGCCGTCATTTTACGCCGGACTGCTTCACAAATGAGGGTCAGTTCAACACTAGATTAACAAAAGATTAACATGACGGCACATGCTAGTCGATGAGTTGAATCAACTCCACAGCAACTACATAAATTTATCCACTAACCGTTCAGAAACGTCTAAAAGTTGTAACTTCTTCCTGAGTCTCTCCATCAGTGTCGACTCCGGTTTGAACAATGTAAGCCTGGACAGGTTACTGACAATCCTCATTTTGGCAGTGTGAGATTCTCCAGCTTTGTTGTTGTTAAGCTGTTAAAGCTCCGCCCTTTTCTGGAAAGGGGGTGGGGAGCAGCAGCAGCTCATTTGCATTTAAAGGGACACACACAAAAACGGGGTGTTTTTGCTTACACCCAAATAGGGGCAAATTTGACAAGCTATAAGAAATGATCTGTGGGGTATTTTGAGCTGAAACTTCACAGACACATTCTGGGGACACCAGAGACTTGTGAAAAGGGACACAATAGGTCCCCTTTAAATGTAAAGTCTTTGGGATGTGCTGGAGCACACTGCTGGAGTGCTCACCTCTTGCATTGTCATGACAAGATCTTGACCAAACATTTATGCACGTCTTGATGCATTTGCCTATTCAAGTCCAAATAGTGACTTTTTTTTGGCCGGGTAGTGTATAATGATTAAGATGTGCACACTTTCATGGTGAAAGGAAAACGTTTTTATTTCTTGCTTGATGGTTACATCACTGGGCATTCGTTAAATATTCATTTTTATTGAAAATGAAATAACAACATGAATACAAAGAGTGCATTTCTCCTTAAAATCATCTCTCATTCTTATTTGTCATTGAACCACAACATCCTTCTGACTCTCCCTGCAGTGACAGTTACATAGTGCGAGTGAAAGCTGTGGTAATGACGAGGGATGAGTCTAGCGGGGGTTGGCTGGCTCAGGAGGGCGGAGGTCTCAGTCGAGTGGGCGTCTGTAAGGTGGTCCCAGCTGACCTGGAGATCCTGGGACGCAACGGCTTTCTCATCTTTGGCGAGAGACTCAAAGACAAGCAGGTTAGAGAGCCGATGCGTGCGAGTCTCCATTGTGTGGTTCAAAAATCAGATTCTTCAAGCCTAATCGTTCCTCTGTGTGTTGAGCAGGTGATCCTGCAGTGCTTTCTGAAGAAAGATCTGGTCTACACTAAAGCCACACCCACTTTCCATCACTGGCGAGTGGACAACAGGAAGTGCGGCCTGTCGTTCCAGAGCCCCGCCGATGCCCGAGCGTTTGATCGCGGTGTGAGGAAGGCGATCGAGGACCTCACGGAGGGTGAGTGGATCCATGAGGGAGATGGGAAAGGCTCAATGTCTTGACTAAGATTATAACATGAATCTTGCTTTTTCCTCCAGGCTCCACAACTTCTTCCTCTACTCTCCAGAATGAAGCCGAACTGGGTGATGATGATGTTTTCACTGTGAGTCTGACTAGAGTCTCTATATTTATGCATTTCCCCTTAAATGGCATAAAAGAGTTAGTTATTGTTTATTTTTTAATCAGAGGATAATTTCTGTATTTTAACTTATACACACCACTGGCAATCGATAGTAATAAATGGCAACGAAATTGTTGAATCAGAGTTTCATTCAAACATTTCAAAACGATTCAAGGAAATGAATCAGACTCATCAGCTTTATCGAAAAGCTTTTAAACCATCTTGGCATTGCTTAACTTTATATGACCAGCAAAATCATTGTGACTAATCATGACTATTCAACGTATCTGCTGGGTATTATTATCTTTTTTTCCCTATTCATTTATCTACCCAACCTCTGAGAATAGATGCTATTAATGGGTCACTTGCCATAATTTTTCTGATGGGTGGTTTTGTGTGTGAGCTGTGCTCAGGAAGTGACCTTTGCTCCCTTTGTCCTCCTATTGCTCCTAATTCAACACAACAATGCCACAACAAAGCCTTCAGATACAAGAGTCCATTTAACACGCACGCATGCACTCAAAAGCCCAAGGTTATAGAGAGTAGAAACATGAATGCGTGTTTCTATTGGTTTGACTTCAGGCTTTAGGTGTTCAGTGATCAGCGTTTGCCACGGTCGCTCAGCAGTGGTGTTCCTCTAATCGCTAACTTTAGAAGTTTATGACTCACAGCTATTCATACAAGCCCAGCCAGACACTGATTATTACTAATCAGAGTAGTCAGTCGCTCCTAAGTTTAGAGAGAGAGAGAGAGATGGGATGTGTGCTGTAGGTTTAGAATGGGCAGCAGCTGTTGGATGTCTAATTCCCTCTGAGGTAAAGTCTAAAGTGATAATTAGCACAGCCACAAATACATTTCCATCCAGACATTATGCAAACAACTCTGTATGTACTTAGTATGTCTGTAGATTCACACTCACATTTACACTCAAGACTCTTTCATAGATCTGTCTATCTATCTATCTATCTAAATTGATGGAAATAATAATGCAATATGCTATATTATAATATATTAACTATATTATTAATGATATAATTTAAATAAAAATATTAATTACATTGTGTATTATAATTAACAAGGCAATACATGCAATACTTTACAAAAAATATATTAAAAGATTACATATAAATCATAAGCTATATATAAGTGCAAAGTAAATTATCTTTGTTTTTTTCTGTAAATGTCTATAATACATAACCTTATTATTTATGGTGAACATTTACATTTAACAAAACGACCCATGTGTAAAATTATGTCAAAAATATGTGGAAGTAAATTAACATTTACAGTAAAAAATAAATAAATATATTTAACAAGACAATAGATGTACTTTTTTGTTAACATATGTTTGTTTTTGTAAGAGCATATAATTTCTGGTTAAAATGTTAAAGATTATTCTTAGAAGTCCAAAAAGACGCATCAAATCTGCTTATATTTTATTTAAATAATTTCTTATTTACTTATGTTGTCAGTAATGTATACTACCGAGCTTGTTACATTATGTTGTGTAGTTATAGCATTATTTTTGTGTCACGTGTTACCCTGATGCTTCAGCTGCCAGATTTGTGCTGTAAATTTAACAAAAGTGTTTTACAGTGTAGTGTAGATTTCAGTCTTTGCAGAAGAAAGGAGCCAGATGACTTAAGAGAGGCGAGCTGTGTTTGTAATCATCTCGAGCTCTCTCTCTCTCACACACACACACACACTCTCTCTCTCTCTCTCTTGAGTTATTGATGGCCCTGTGGCTCTCTGTCAACTCTTAAAGCAGATGCTCGCACACGCACACACACACACACACACTGCTGGCTCTAAACTCAGGCTCCAGGCTTCAGGAAGAGCCACAGGAAGGAGACAGTGTGGATTTCAGGGGTTGAAGGTCAGAGATAATAGTGCTGATGATAGTTCTCAAGCACTTCATTTACACAAACCTTGCACACCCAGACACAGGGTCAAAGGTCAAGCAGAATGACCCGTGCAGAGTTGTTGTGGAACATTTTAAATGCTTTTGTCTGACATGGTGAAAGTTAAATTTTGAAGTTCTTGATGATTTGATGCATTTAAATGTTTTATTTTTTCCCATGAAGCCCAGCTATAATTAATCTTATTTCATGGTAACGTTATAAATCACAACACAGTTATTTTTGCTGGAAATTCATCGAGAAATACAACTCGGTGTGACCCTCATTCAAGGGCGGGGAGTCATTTGGTTTGTGCCAAGTCACCATGATCCTGCCAACATGCTCAAATTGGGAAACAATTTCTATTCTTGCTCTCTCTGTCTGTCCGTCAGAATGCCACAGACAGCTCGTCTAACTCTTCTCAGAAGAGAGAGCTGTCCATGCAGACGCTCGCACCAATCAGCTTCTCTGAGCCTCACCACTGCATTCTGGGACACCTCTATGACCAGCACAGGCACTCTGACCGTTACTACCTGGAACAGGTGAGTTTTTATAAATAATCTGTTTGTACAAAAATTACTTTAAAAAAGCTATTTGTCATCAGCGTGTAATGTACTTGCAGTATATTTTTTAGACACTTGGGGCAGTATACTGTTCAGCCAGACTTTTTTCTATTTTTCACGATTTATTTTTTAATATTATATTTTTAAATATTATATTAAAATTATATTGCGTATATGCAGTGTTATATTATAATTAAATTGTAATTAATAAAGTGTGAGTAAAACTTGGCTAAAAATTGTTCTTGCAAACTGCTTTTTTTTCCCTCACTCGGTTCACTTTTGGGTCAACTGAAGAAAAAGAACTCGAGAACAATAACTGTAAAGATAACAATAAAGATATAGCTGTGAAAATCATTCTAAATATACAAAAAAAAAGCACAGTCCACACCACAGCTGTGACGACAACAATAAAGAGAAACGATCTTGTTAGGATCACGTTCAGAATGATTGTTTTTCCAGCTGTTGAATGATAAAACACTGACAGCCAATCAGAATCCATTCTTATTTAAGGGCTCGTGCATTAAAAATGGCAGACTGCGGAGAAGATAATCGCCGAGGTCCAGAAAAAGCCACAACTGTTTGACAAGTCAAACACCCTTTTATGGAAAACAATCGGTCAAACCCTCGGAATAAATGGTGAGAAGTATTAACGATGAGATCATTATGCTAGGCTAGCAAACAGTGTAATATAAAATGACCTCAGATATCCAGCGCTAGTTTCGACAACATTGTCTTGCTTCCTTTGAAGTTGCAGTGAAAAAGACTAGGCGCTGTTTATATTGCACTATATTGACTTCGTCAACTAAATTCACTGTTAGATTAGATCGATTACACTAGCTATTCACACAAAACATAGCATGCTGAGGACATCTGCTGGTTAAAGCGTGTAAATGCAACAAGAACAACATTTGTTGGTGTGGATGCAAATATAGTTATCGTTCTTGATGTGTTCGAGATCAACCATTCCAGTTCAGTTTCATTCTTCTTACATATTCAGCTTGTGCTTAATGTTCTCTATGTTTCTGCTATTCAGACGGTGCCCATGTTCCCATGTTCACGCCACGTAAGGTTTCACGAGGAGGACGAGGAAATCGTACGGATCAACCCACGCGAGCGCTCTTGGTTAACGGGCTACGAGGACTATCGCCACGCCACCACAGCCACACGGGGCAAACCTCTGCGGCCGGACGTCACGGACGCTTACGTTCACCTCGCTAAGATCGAACCTCCCAAACACGACTACACTTACTCTTACCCACTCAGTGGGGACGGACACACGACCCGCGACAGCAAAACGGCATCGGCGGCGGCGTGGTCACTGGTCAGCCACGGCCGCTGACTGCCAAATGGCTGCCGCGGCGCGTGGAGGACAGCAGAGAGCGCTTACGGTGTGTGTACTGTCAAAACATGTTCAGTCCGGCCGAAAACGGACGCGGACGTTGTCAGGAAGCTCCGGACCCCGTGCAGACGTGCATTCGTCGGGTGAGCTTCATGTGGTGCGCGGACAGCCTGCTCTACCATTGCATGTCGGACCCCGAGGGCGACTATTCGGACCCCTGTTCCTGCGACGCCAGCGAAGAGCGATTCTGCCTGCGCTGGCTAGCACTCCTGGGACTGTCGCTGCTAGCGCCCTGCATGTGCTGTTACGCACCGTTGCGAGCGTGCTACCACTGTGGCGTCGCGTGCCACTGCTGCGGCGGCAAGCACAAAGCCGCGGGGTGAGCGGGAAACAAGCGAGCACACCAGCAGCTGGGAAAAGCAAACGAAAAGTGGAAGAATGAACTTGTGGCTGCATTTGAGTTTTGCTCCCCCATTTTTGTTTTGTTTTCTCAATTTTATTGTACTGGACAGCTGTCCTGGTTTGTATTTTTCTTTGTTTTTAAAAGAGTAACCCTCAGCTTCCATTTAAAAGACTACACGATAAATATTCATTTATATATGAAAAGTATATATAAATATATGTAGATATGAATATATAAATCCAGGTACTTTATATTTTTATGCTCATCTGCTTTGAAGGTTTGAATTATCTTCCTTCCGTCTCGTCTGTGTTTTAATCTGTTGGTTTGATTTGATTTTACTCTTTCGTTATGTCTCTCCAGTCAGAGGCTTCTCTTCTACTGTGATCCACTCCGTCTAGATAAGACAAACCCAGAGGAATCCAAAATAGCTGACCTGTAGGACGGTAGATCTTGTGAATGTGTGTGTGTGTGTGTGTGTGTGTGTGTGTGTGTGTGTGTGAGGTCGGAACGGATGTGGGAAATGACATTTTGCCAAATTGCCAATATTAATTTGCTGTGCGCAAACTGATGGCAAACACATTGCTGCCCAAATGTAAAGCAGGTGTGTGGGTGAATCTCATGAAAACACGAGCAGGTCATATTTTACCCCAAAATAAAAAGAAAACAGGCTTTATTTTGCCTATTTTAGGACCTTTTAGCACTACTTTCATGACAATTAAGCATGTTTGTCATTACCGGAATGCAAAAAATATCATTCTCTTCATTACCATAATGTTTTTTCTAATTTCCATTATTTTAATTGTGTTTTTTATTACAAGAAAAGAGGGAAGAGTACACCAAATACTGCTATTATGTATGAATACTTCACATTATTTCATATTCCGGTAATGAGAGTAAGATTGTTGTTGCACTGCTGTAATGAAATAGCATGCTTGAAAGTTTTATTTTCCAAAAGTGCATTTTTTGCTTTCTTTCGGGGCGAGGTATGAGTTGGACGTGTTCTTATGAGGTTATGTGTGGTGTATGTGCCTGCCTGTTATCGATGTTTTGAAAACCAGCCTCAAAATCGATGTACCCCTCCTACAGGACGAAAATCAAGATGTCTTTTTCTCTGCCTTTGTCTTAAGCACAACACAAACTAGTAAAACTAACAAACAAGAAAAAACAACCATCTAAACACTGTGCAAGTTGTCGTGAAGTTCTCAAAATATATATTTCCAGTTGCTGGCCTATCAGCATCATCCTTCAAAACAACATCCAGCCAATCAGTGGACTGTGACGGCGTTGTCAGGATGACTGTGATCCTATTTGTCAGCCGATGTTTTATGTCCTATTTGTCTCTCTTTCTCGTGTCTATCATCTATCTTTTCCCCCTCTTCCTGTGAAAAGCTTTTGCAGTAGTACTATCTGATACGTGACAAAAGAGGAGCAGTTTTATTTTTTTATCGGTGTCCAGGAGAGTGAGTTCTCTGTCTGTCTGATGCTCCTGAACATTCTGAGATTAAAAGAAAGTGCCTGAATCAGCCAGTGCCGTCTCACCCCTTCTGTCCATCTCCATTAATGTTACGTCACCGCTATTTCTTCCTTTTCACATCTTTGGGACATGATTGCTTCAATTACAAAAGGTAAAATTTTGTCACAATCAGTCCTCCCCCCTTAACCGGTTACAGCCACAACATGCCACGCACATCAAGATCATTTGTTGATTGCTCTATAGAGCAAAACAGTAGGGTTTCAGAAGTAACATCTTATTCATTTTCTCCATAGAGAAAATGTATTTTTAGCAACAACTGACATGCTTCACAAGCTCAGAGATTGTTAAATGTTGGTATACTAATATAAAAGTCACAAGTCGGTGTCATTTCATCTGTTTAAAAAACTGTTCCCAACACTCAAACTATTTATATATTTGTATATATTTGAATATTTTGTAACAAATATATCAATAAAAATATATTGAATATAAATATATTTGTTCTTATATAAAATGACCTGTTTTGTATATCTCTATATATGTGCACACACATTGGGTGCTTCTCAACACTGGATGGGAAATGAGACGCACCCATTAAAACTCTATACGGACACTTTCACATTTCCGGGGTTCCCAGAAGCAGAAGTCGTCGACATAGTTGGGTAAACTTCTATAGCGGTGGGCGGGAGACGTCAGCAAATATCATTTTTGCATTTCCATTTGCTTCAATAGCAAAAGAAATATCCATGATAGAATTTCCAAGACTTTCCCACGCAGGGAAAAAAATATAGAGAGGTTGATTACGTTGGTGAGGAGAGAAAGATGTTAAATTTGCCCTCACTCCCTCAGCCGTTTTATTAGAAACACCCTCGCAGCAGCATGAATTTGGTTTTGTTATTTACTGACAAGGTAATGTAAATGTGTATAACACTTTACTAGATTGACGATGATAACTTAGGAAACACGTCATTACAGTCGCTCCATTGAATTTTTTGTTAATATGAATTAAAGGGTTAGTTCACCCAAAAATGAAGATTCTGTCATTAATCTCTCACCCTCATGTTGTTCCACACCTGTACGCAGGGTTGGGTAGGTTACTTTTAAAATGTATTTCAGGACAGATTACAAAATACATGCTTTAAAAAGTAATTTGAAATGTATTTCGTTACATTACTCAAGTTTAGTAACTTAATCTAAATACTTTAGAATACTTAGGAATGACTTTTTCCCTCAGAATTGCGCGATATAAAGTTGCAATTGCGAGTTATAAAGTCAGAATTATGAGATATAAACTCGCAATATTGAGAAAAGTCAGAATTATGAGATAAAAAATTCACAATTGTAAGAAAAAAAGTCAGTATTGCTTTTTTACTTTTTTACAATTATAAAATGACTCACAAATAACTATCACAAAACATGAAAACAGTCGAAAACATGAAACTTGACTCCGCTTTTTCAGACGGTCAGAGTCACAGAATCACCAATTGCTGTTTAAATGACATTAAAACTCAAAGTAATCACTTTGGTAATCTAAAATACTTTTCAGATGTAACTGTAATCTGATTACCACCCATTTAAAATGGAACTGTAATGAAATACAGTTACTCAAATTTTGTACTTTAAATACGTAACTAAGTATTTCGTTACTCCCCAACCCTGTCTGTAAGACTTTTGTTCATCTTCAGAACACAAATTAAGATATTTTGGATGAAATCTGAGAGCTTTCTTTCCCTCCATAGACAGCTACGCAACTGACTCTTTGAGACTTCAAAAAGTTTGTAAAGAGATCGTAAAACTAATCCATATGAATTGAGCGGTTTAGTCCAAATTTTCTATTTTTCTAATTTTTCTTCGGTTTATGTTCACTAATTAATGTCTATATGTAAATAAAAGAGTCTCTTAAAATCGAGTCTCTTCAGAAAATTAGGACTAACCCACTCAACTCATATGGATTAGTTTTCTGATCTTAATGAACTATTTGTAGTCTCGAAGTGTCAGTTGCATAGCTGTCTATGGAGGGACAGAAAGCTCTCGGATTTCATCAAAAATATCTTTGATGTAAGATGAACAAAAGTCTTTTACTCAACATGAGGGTGAGTAAAAGATGACAGAATTGGAAACTATAAAATATTAGCATGAGAAATACTTCCTCAAAAATCGAAGGCCAGTTTTGCACATTATTTCTGCCACATAATGCTTGCGGGGGCAAAAACTATATATGTATATTTGCATCAAAACTTCTGTCATGTCTGGTTTGAGCATAAAAAATATTGATTTAAATGCATTTAAAACATGTGCACCAATAATGTGATTAACTCTTCACTCCTGTTTACATGCCAATTGTCATTATTCTGATTATTTGCAAAGAATTGAGGTTATTTTTACCGATATTATTCACACCTCAATGATGAACTCACATACAGAGTTACTGGCCACTGTTTTAATCCACTTATATCAGATGCAAAAAAAAAAAAACCTTTCTGTGGATGTGTTGTTTTTTGGTAACGCGCCTAAAATGTCTTCGTTTCGATATTTTCGCCCATACTGCATTATATCCATGTCGCTAAATGTCAACATGAACCTTTTTTAGTACCTCAAATCTGCGCTTGACAAAGTCATCTGTGTACTTCACCAGAATAGATGCGATTAAAGTGTTTTCATGTCTATTTATTAAGATTAAGATCAACCTATCCCACATATATCACTGCAATCTATAATTATGAGCTTAATCACATCAATTTAATCAAGTATTACATGCAATATTGCCTGAATCTCATTATAATTGCATTATGAGGGTGTCAAACGGTAGTAAGTCACACAGACGTTTGACTGTTCGAAGTTATGAAAAAGCATATGTGTGTGAATGTGAATGAATTACATGTGACAATGTTTGTTGTGTGTGTGTGTGTGTGTGCAGAAAGCCGGGCACGTGCTGGCATGACGGCATGTCCCATATTACACCACCAGTGACACTCTTCCTGTGCATTACCCAACAGATCTCATGAATGTGCAGCCATTGTAATGCAAAGTCAAAAACATCTTAATCGTGAACTCCCGAATAAGCGAATAACAGCTTGAGTGAGACAGATGGGGAGAGGGCGGGTGTCCCAAAGGCCTTGTCCAGCTTTGGACCTGTAACTACAAATAGCATCAAATTCCAGCATGTGCAGACATTTAGACCATGCTGGACTCAACAGGAGTCCTTCTTTGTCCTCTTCCACAGTTAAAGCTGAGGAATCCGGTAACAGCACACTAATGCATATACCACAGTAGGGATGACCAAAACACCTTACAGCATGTCTACACCATCATGACGAAACTAGAATGATCCTGTTGTAATCAACAAGTCAGCGTCTGGTTTTGTCAGTTCGTCTGCTGACAGATTAGTTGGTAATAATCGGAGCATGCTAGTTTTGCAATTTTGCCTTCTGCCAGCTGTTGGTCATTTTTGATAATAACAAGCACGAACCAGTTTTGCTGTTCTATTTTTGTTGTTTGTAATGAGAATTTTAAGCTTGTTTTTGATCCTCTGATATCTTCGTTGATGGTTCGCTCTAATGTATCAAGTTTTGTTTTCGCTTGTTAAAACCATTACAAAAAATGTGAGAAATGTAATCAGATTACTTTTCCCAAGAAACTAGTACCGTAACACATTACTTTTGAATTTGTTACTTTGTCAAAAAGCGAGTTTGAGTTACTCTGTCAAATAAGTAACGCAAGTTACTTTGATTTCCCATTATTGACTGACAGCTCTCCTGTCCGCATGTTGAGAGAAATCGGGAGTAAAGCTCCTTACACAGCGAGTCCGAAATTTAGTGTGCATTTTTTGGGTATTCGTCATCGTAAAAATTTTCCACGCATTAATTAATCCGGTAGCACTTTACAATAAGGTTCATTAGTTAACAATATTAGTAAACAACATTAGTTAACATTAACTAATAATGAACTGCACGTTTACAGCATTTATTAATCTTTGTTAATGTTAATGTCAACATTTACATTACATCTACATTAGTTAATGCACTGTGAACTAACATGAATAAACAATGAACAACTGTATTTTCATTAACTAACGGTAACGAAGATTAGTACATACGGTAACAAATGTATTGCTTATTATTTTCTTTCTTACTTTGCAATCTAACGGTTACTTTTCTTAAATGAGACAGCCTAGATGACGTATGCAGCCTTCAAATGTGACCTCTGGAGGACGCAGCCTTCAAAATGAGACGCAGGTGAAGTGGATCAACTTGTCAGACGCCATTCTGGATTTTGGCATTCGCTTGTACGGAGGCTCTGAATTGTCAAAACACCTCTCAAAATGCTTGCTACGGATGCGAAAAATGCAGAAAATTGAACCCGATTCGAATTTTTCAGAAAGGTTTCGGAGGCAGTGTGTAAACGTGATTGACACAACGTAAGGTCGTATTTATTTTTTAATGTGTGAAAACTCATCTCACTTGCACAAAAACACATTCAATATTCCTCAAAATGAATAAAAACAGAGAAATGCAAACTGATAATATTACGCAAACCTGCACTAATTAAATGTTAACACAAATATACTTTATGTACTTAATCTAATTTTATTAAACAATGTCTTTGCTGCTGACCTTTCGAAGATCCAATTCAACCATACTACTAAGCAAAAATAAACATCACATTTGTTTAATTTTTATTTTATTTTTATCGTTTGAACTTTCAGAAGGGCCATTGCATTTGTCAAAAATAGACTAAATATTTTGTTAAAAACCAAACAAGCAAGCCCAGCCCAGATGGGAAAAAGTAACGTAAAACATTACTTTCTCGAAAAAGTAACTCAGTTACTTTTTTAGGGAGTAATGGAATATTGTAATGCATTACTTTTAAAAGTAACTTTCCTCAACGCTGATTAAAACGCATGCATTCTAATTTTTCGTTTTGTCAGCCGACAGCTTTGTTGATAATGATAGTATATTGGTTTTATCATTGTATGTTTGTCCAGTTTTCTCATTTCATCAACTTTGGTGATTATACTTTAACGAGAGAGTTCTAGTTTTGTCATTCTACTTTTGTCTACTTTAGTTGTTTCATCCACTGAAATCTTTGTTGATTTTAATGGTATATTTTTGCCAGCTTATTCATTGTAGAGGTGTCATGTTGCTTGTTTGGAGTGTACAATAGTGTTAATCGTTCGCCACTCAACATAGGCATATTTAACCTTAAAACATACTCATTTATTTGCATTACTGTCAGAATGGCCCATCTTCCTGATTGCGCGCAGCTGAACCCCGTCACCCCAATCCTGCTCCCAGGCTGCAGGAGGCGCCGTGATGGCGCTCCCCCATCTCATTCAGGACCCTGTCGTGCTATATAGTGTTTTTGCAACACAGCTTCCTCCCAGTTGGGAACACACAGACACACACATCAGGATGTTATTGTGCGTGAGACACAACTAGAGAGTTTGAAGTGTGTGAGAATGATGAAGGTCAACAAAGATTAAATGGACATTGATATCAACATGTGTAGCTTTACACAAAAGGACAAGGAAGAGGGAGGAAATAGAGATGCTCAGAGAGCGAGAGGGGAGTGAACGAACCGTCTGCGTTCTCCAGAGGAGTCTTCCCACACTGAACAGGGACCTCGGAAGGAGCCGTGCGTGCGTGCGTGCGTGCGTGCGCTGTGTGTATTTGCAGGAAAGGAGAGGGCCGGGCCAGCATTGTCTCTTTCCCCGTGTACACCCTTGTTTGTTTACTTTCAGGAGCAGTTATCTGGCAACCTGTCCGCAGGGCCGGAGAGGTCATGGTAATGAATTTACTGCATTAGTCCGAGGTCAGCTGGAAGCCTTTTCAGGTCTCGGTGGAGCAATACAGCGCTTCAAATCCGGTTTAAAGTGCATTTTAAGAGTCCAAGTCTGGAGTTTTTGGTAGCGTCTGGATCCTTGAGACTAAAGTATTAAGAGAGACACAGTAAAAATGGTCTCAATAGAGCCATGGGAGCAGTTTCTTATGAGCAGACAGCACGATGGGAAACAGACCCGGATCTGAGCAACTTGGAGGAAGTGGATAAACACATTTCACATTACCTGTGCACTCTTTAAAGTTCAAATAAAGGCAACATTAATGCTGCATTAGATAAACCCAAAATCAGAGTGATTATCAAATCGCAAAGATTTAACTGAACGAACATATGTGTGCTGTGTTTCAGAGTGAAGGGCGGGACAGTGAGCAATTATGGTCACATGATCCAGTGTTTTCAGCATCTCTGCAAGTGAGTTTGGGGCGCTAATAGCATGTGTTTGGAAAAGCAAAATGCGCCAACCATCTTCCCAAGCATTTAATGAGAAGCGCTTATAAACCGGCTGTTGTCAACAAAACAGAAGCTTTAAGATCGCCCTACGGTTGTCTGCCTTAATAAAGGTTTGATAATGTGAAAATGAATACATTAGAGTTGTAATGTAAAATGAAATTATTATTATTATATATAATTTTTCTTATATTATCAACTATTTATTTTACAGGCATATAATACAGCAGTAATAATACTTATTTTAATATTTTATTTAGTAATAATATTTTTTTTGTTATATATTATTGTTTTGTTTTTTGTTGTTGCATTATTTTATAATTATATTTATTTAATCAGAAGATTTTGAGCCAAGTTGTGCAGCCGGACAAACAAGGAGCATTTAAGAAAAGAAAAAAAAAAAACGCAATTTAAATGCATCAGAAACACTACAATTAATTGTTTCGCTAAATTGTGCAGAACTAGTCAACATGAAATCTTAAAGGCATAGTTCACTGAAAAATGAAAATTATCCCATGATTTACTCACCCTCAAGACATCCTAGGTGTATATGACTATCTTCTTTCAGATGAACACAATATATCCACGATGAAAAAAATATCCTGGCTCTTCCAAGCTTTATAATGGTAATGAATGGCTGATTTTGAAGTCCAAAAAAGTGCAGCCATCCATCATAAGAGATATCCACGTGGGTCCGGGGGATAATAAAGGCCTTCTGAAACGAAGCAGTGGGTTTTTATTAAAAAAATATCAAGATTTAAAACTTTATAATCTAAAATAACTAGCTTCCGACAAACGACGGTACGCGAGTCAAGTTTTCTGTCCGAAGAGTGACCTGATGTGTGATGCAGGAGGTAGCAGTATTGTAAGCTTATGTGCCCTTCGCGGTGCAACAAACTTAAGGTCCTCTTCTATTATATTGAAATGCTTCTATATTTATCTTTAAAAATTCTCATTGTAGACTTCTAATTTGTGACCGGTGTTCTGTTTTGCTCTATCCTCTGTGTAAACGGATTTGAGTAGGTCATCTGCCGGAAGCTACTTATTTTAGTTTATAAAGATATTTTTCCAACAAAAACCAATTGCTTTGTTTCAGAAGGCCTTTATTAACCCCCTGGAGCCATGTAGATATCTTTGATGATGGATGGATGCACTTTTTGGACTTCAAAATCAGAGCGCCATTCACTACCATTATAAAGCTTGGAAGAGCAGGGATATGTTATAAATGTAACTCAGATGGTGTTCATCTGAAAGAAGATAGTCATATACATCTAGGATGGGTTGAGGGTGAGTAATTCATGGGGTAATTGTTAGATGAACTATCCCTTTAATACATGTCTTACATGTTATTCCTCAAAAAATGTTGTCTTCAAAGACAACGTTGGCAAGGTACCAGATTAAGGTTGGTAGTACTTTATTCGAGCACTTAATACAATTAAGTTAACAAACTGTGACGAGCAGGGCGGGCTAGAGCCGTGAGGGAATGGCGCGAGGCCGGTGATGCGAGAGATAATGAGCGTCAGCTGCGCGGTGCACCGGTCTCGTCTCTCACAGAGGAGCTGCGGAAGCAGGAGGAGCGATAACAGTGAATGACTTTTGAATGATTTTATGTTGTGTTTTTATTAAGTTTGTGTGGGCGGCCGTCTCTGTGATGAACTGCCGCCATTTTGCTTTCGTTTTGTTGTTTATTTATTTGATAATTAAAGTTACATTGAATGTTCGCCGGTTCCCGCCTCCTTCTTCCCGTTCTTACAAACTGTGTTACACATACAATTAGTTTTTTTACTTACGAAAAACCGAACTCAGACCGGTAACGTACACTTTTGGCCTCAAAACAGCATTTTCGACGAACCCCTGTTGTGTGAAAGGAACCGTACTGGAGTTGTCTGGCACGCCTCTCGTGTCTGCTACGTGTTTTCATGTGTATTTTCGGCAACTCACAGAAATGGAGTTATGAATATCATCTTCTGAAGGTTTTAGATCCAGTCACCGTTTTTCACAGGCGCTGCTCCCTTCTTCCGGTCTGCGCGCGACTCTCAACGGATGAACTCGCGCCTCGAATAGATTGTCGTGTCAACTGTAAAAACCTTTGAACTACACCATCTTTGAGATTTACTTTAGTCTCTACCACCATGGTTGGAGATATTCAGGGCTAGCGCAATCAAAAAGCAAAATGAAACAAACAAACAAAAAATCGTGTGACGTTGTTTGCTCGAAAACTGCATAATGCAAGACGTTGTTAAATTATAGAAACATATTTCCGCTACATGAGAAAACAAAATCAAACAAAAAAGTAGTCATAATTATTGAATAAATTTTAGATAGGCCTATTCATTAGTCACTATGATATAGAAAGTCAAAATAATGACATAAAAGTCATGATTATGACCAAAAAAAGACTTTTTTTTGTCACAAAATGCTGCTTTTCATGTATTAAGGTTAACCAAGTACAAATATCTGCAGGTTATCAGCATCTGATCCTGGGTTTGATCCCCCCCCCCCCACAATCCAATCAATAGTCGATGGATAAAATCACGTACCACTCTACATTTTCCCCCTTGTTGAATAGTCTGTTTCGCATAAATTTCGTCATATTATGGAAGTAAAATGACTTTGTAAATGCATCAATGCAGACTTCTTATGTGCAGCCCTGTCCTCCAAACTTAATCCCAGCATGCCCTTGTGCTGACTGTTCCAGCAAATAACCCTTTGAAAACTACTGGAAATGAGCATTTACACCAGATTTCTGCCCTCACAGTCCGGTTGCATAATGATATTGATAGTAAACATGTCTGTGGTTCATTTCATACACCAATGAATCGGCTTGTTGTGCGCTGGATGTGGCATGTGGTGTGTTCAACTGAACAGAATAACTATTCTCTTCCCCAGAGGGTAGTTCAGTCATGTGTACAGTGCGGAGTGGAATTGTGGGATATATATTATGTGGATAACACTGTTTTCTGTAGTCAGTACCATGTTACTTGTCATTAAGCAGAGAAATGACTAATGGCACAAACCACAATGAAGCTCCACTTAGAGAACTCTGGCCTGGACTCCACCAGAACTTATTTTAAAGAAATAGTTGATGGAAGAATAAAAAAAACATTGTCAAGCTCTAAAAAGGACCACACAAAATCTTATTTACACTTGCATGGCATCTAAATCACTGACAAGACATATGAGAGCAGGCGCTTGCCACCAATCTTCAAATTTGGATATGTATGAATATAAATATAATGGACGGGATTGTTTTTTTTTTTAGCATATGAAGACATATTTTGATCTGTTCCTCACACAAAGATATTGTTTGACCCAAGAAGACATGGAATATAGTGCACAAGCCAAATGCACTTCTTTTATGATACTGTTTTTGGTGCCTTTTTGTATTTCCATGAAAGAAAAAAAGTGGCTTTTGAATGACACGTAGGTGAATAAATGACAAAATGTTCATGTTTGGGTGAACTTCTTCATGGTCACCCCAAATTGGGACCAAACTTGCATTTCTGTGACATTTATGCAAATATTTCTCAAGTCTCTCAGTACAAAAAAACAGCGAGTGAGCCGATGTGCGGAGCAGCCTGGCCTTAATTTAAACAGGCCCCACTGAGTCTGACAGCCCCCCTGTTTACATGAATAAAATCTGAAACAAATGTGAACACAATCACCCCCTCCTACACACACACTCTTACTGCTCTGTATTACTATGCAAGATGACTGTATCTCTCAGACCTCCAAAAACCTGACGCCTTCTTGAGAGAAAAACGCTTTGTATCATGCACAAAAAATTATTCCTCTTAAAGCTGTATATTCATCCAACCAAATCCAAAGAGACAGAAATATGCATGCATACATATTTTTTTAAAATATTTATGGATAATGTACCATCAACCTGACATTATTGCAAAAAGAGATATTGACCGGCTGACCATACACTTTAACACCATGTAAAACAAACAACTGTACATTCAATATTTAGTTGAATATTTAATTATTTTATTTCATGAGAAGAAAGAGACTTAAAAACTATCACAGCTAAGTAGGAAATCTGTTGCCTGGAACAACGGTCAATAACACAATATTTGTATATGACGATTGACCAATTAGAATCAAGTGCTGTCAAATCAATTAATAGCTATTAATCACATCTGACAACAGTTTGTAAATGTATGCGTGTCTATGTCTATATTGTACATATATATGCATGCACACACACACGTGTATTATATATTTACAAACTTTTATGTTAGATGCCATTAATCAATTTAACAGCACTTGTGTGTGTGTATATATATATATATATATATATATATATATATATATATATATATATATATACACATTTTTTTGTTAGATGTATATAGATATAAATATATATAACATCTCTATATATCTCTATATAGACACACACACACACACATGCATGCGTCACACAGAATAGAATTTTGCCTACAAAATTTACAACCTAAAATATGAATAAAAGTATGAATAAGTAATGAGCATGTGTGTCTAAGACTGGTTCTGAAAATCCCCACTTTTGTTGAACTGAGAGGAAAGACACTGCTTGTGTACTGCATATCTCCATGGCATCAGAGATGGGCGGCCATTCCTTGTGCGCTTCCATAGTTACATGCCACATAAGAAAAACGACTGTCTCTCTTTCTCTCTCTTTATCTCTCTCTCTCACACACACACACACACACACACACACACACACACACACACACACACACTAAACAGCACTGGCTTCAGTCTGTTTAAAAGTCTCTTTAACCAATGAGTTATAAATCAATTTTCTTTATTTTAAATCAGTGGTCTGGCAGTACGCTACAAACAACACAAAAACAAAAAAGCAGAAAACAAACAAACAAAATGACTACAATACCCAAACTTGGCACTGGAAGAATGCGTGAATGAAATCAATGGAGTCGTCACATAGTTTGTTCCATGTGTGAAGAGTCTCAATGTGTACAAACCCGAAGCCAAACAGAAACATCACTGATCGAGCTTCCAAACAGCTGTCACGAGTACAAACAGCAAAATTATTATCATTACCAATAACATCATTACTATGTCGTTCATATTACAAACAGGCAGTAAACCGTTACATCATGGCTGCCTTCGGTCTGGGAATGAAACGTCTGACCCATAAACACCCATCGGGCTTCAGCGAGACCCTTCGTTCCCAGACTATTAGATGCAGCTAAGAAATGAAAATGACCCGACAACCAACAGCAAAGAAGAAAAAAAAAAAATAAACATGAAGGCAAAAACAAAAATAAGGAAAAAAAAAAAGAAGTAGAGATAATGAACAACCGTGAATTTCCTCTGGGGAGAGAAACACGATTTAGACTTGTTAAAACGCTAAATAAATGAGTTGATGAAAAGGATGCAGGGTTATTGCAATAGAATGAGCGACACGCTGACTGAAGCCGCACATGTGTGATACATGCATGAGCTGCGACTAAATGCACTGCTGTAGCTGCTCTCGCTGTTTTACCGCCAATTCTCCATGAGTGAACCTCATAAAACTCCCAGAATCAAAAAGAAAAGCAATCACAATTACATGCGATTATCCTCTTTTAGAAGATTTTTTTTGCATCGAGACTGACAATTACACACATTCACCTCCCAAACTCATTACCATAACATAAACACTTTACTTCCAGACATTTTGTAATTCCCATTATTCTACAAGATGGTGATTATTATCATATTATCATTACTGTAATTTTTACTTTATTACAGTACACACAGTGTAATACAATTATTTTTAAATTTAGATCAGCATAAAAAGGCAGCACAATTGCATTACAGTAATGACAATACATTCTTTTTGCATTACGGTAATGAAAATGTTTCGTTTTTTGTATTATTTGGATTTTTTTTTCATTATGGTAATGATGTATATTTTTTAGCATTACGGTAATGAGAATTTTTAGGGGCAGGAAGTGCTTCATTGTCTTGAAAATAATGGTGCAATGCCAAAAAAGTCTCCCTAAAAGTGCATTACGGTAATGACAATACATTCTTTTTGCAATACGGTAATGAAAATGTTTAGTTTTTTTGTATTATTTGGATTTTTTTTGCATTATGGCAATGATATATATTTTTTAGCATTACGGTAATGAGAATTTTTGGAGGCTGGAAGTGCTTCATTGTCTTGAAAGTAATGGTGCAATGCCAAAGAAGTCTCCCTAAAAGTGCATTACGGTAATGACAATACATTCTTTTTGCATTACGGTAATGAAAATGTTTAGTTTTTTTGTATTATTTGGATTTTTTCTTCATTATGGTAATGATATACATTTTTTAGCATTACGGTAATGAGAATGTTTGGAGGCTGGAAGTGCTTAATTGTCTTGAAAATAATGGTGCAATGCCAAAAAAAGTCTCCCTAAAAGTGCATTACGGTAATGACAATATATTTTTTTTTGCACTACGATAATTGGGGGGGTGCTTAATTGTCATGAAAATGCACAAACAGTCTCCGTAAAATTCCTTTAAGGAAACCATACTTCTTTCTTTAGATTTACCCAGACATGTTTCACGAGATTCACCCAGCCAAATGCGCAAGTGAGGTTCTAGATTGCAGCTATAACTGTACACTAAACATGCGCCAGATCATTATCATTCCCTTTCAAATGGAGTCTTAAATTGATACTATTGTTTATGAAGGTCCTTTAGAATGAAAGGAAGAACTGATCCTGGAACCGCAAGTGGAAAGACATGAACACAGAGTCTATATTTAAAGACTTCCAAATGCTGATTTCTCATTACTAAAATAAGGCAGACTAAGGCTGCATTTAAAGCGTCCTCAGCGATGATATTTGACAAAAGAACGCTCTTCAGATGTTCCGTTAAATGTTATTCGGGGAAGTTGGTCCTGCATTTTTTCTCTCGCTATTTTCAGGGCATCAGGTGAAGTGCACAGCCAATAATGGAGCGCAAAAACACAGAGATTAAAGACAGAGATAGTAAGATAGAAAGCAGACGTTTCAGCAAAAGCAATCTGCCTTCAGAAGAACATCTGTGTTTGATACCATCGGCAACAATTATTTTATTCTTCATTATTTTTATTAGCAAACTGGTTGGATATTTATCCTCATTACAAAACTTTTTTTGTTTTTTTAACCAAAGAAACTTTTCTTCTTAAAAATAAATTTTATTGTTTTGTCCCTCTACTTGCACAACATTCTCTTGTTTCTTACTCTTTTTAGAGCCATATTTCTCTTCATTAGGGTCAATGTGAATTCATGGGACAGACATGACTCGAAACAAACAGGTGGTCATGATATGGTTATACATTTGAGGATTCATTTTGGCAGCATAAACGGGTCGTTTTGTGAGCAAATGGCTCGATTTCGCTCGATTTTCGTCTCGTGGTGTGCAGCACTGATATGAACCTTTACATTTGGAATGTCTTACAAACATTGAGCACTTTTTTGGATAGCAAAGGAAGTTCAAGTATTTGATCGTTGCTCTCAAGTATATCCTCAAAAACTGCCGGAAACCTCTGTGTGTTTATGCTGTCAAAATGCCACCCTGTGACTGGGAGTGTGAGTACAAGTGTGTGATGTTTTGTGTGCATGTGTGGGATTTATCTAACAGTGACGCCTAGCTTCTCCAGAACACGCATGCCCTTCTCCTGGTACTCCTCTCTGGTCATCCAGAAGTTGTCTTTGTCCTTCATGATGTCAGCTAGCACCGCTCCGCCCAAAAACACCATGTGTTTACGGCGTGGAGGATCCTCGATGCGGATCTTAAACTTCTACAGAAAGAGAAAAGAGAGATTTAGTGAAACAGCAATGCTGTATGTGTGTGAAAAAACTCAAAAGGGTTAGAAATTGATCTAGATATCTATAACACAAAGGCAAAAATGCACCGGTAATGATTCATACATTTTAATATGACTAATCTTTGACATGTGATTATACTTAATTGTTTGTAGTTTAGTGCATCAGCAAATATCACAGTGACCTTTCTCAAGATTTGGAAAAAAAAATAAAAAAAAAAGAAGTAAAAATGTCCTCAAAATGTTTGTATCAGGGGGAGTTCCCCTTTAATAAAGGAAGTTCGGTTACACTTTATTTTAAGGCGTCAGTATTACAGTGTAATTTAAGTACTCAGTAATGACTATTAACAAGATGTACTTACTATAGGTTTAGGGTTAGGATGAGGGTTTGGTTTAGGGTTAATTGCATGTAATTATGCATAATTTCTAGTAAATACATATAACAATGACACTGTAAAATAAAGTGTTACCGGAAGTTCATTTCTGACATCATAGTCCATTGATAATATCAAATACTGAAGAATAACTTAGTCAAAGGATGTTTTTAGGACACCTGCATCGTGGAAATGGTCCGATGGAGTAAGTCTGTATTACATGTTAGTTGTTGTTAAGGATGTGTTTTTCGTACCGAGAGCTTGTCGACGTCTCCCTTCAGAACTCTCTCCAGGTAAAGCTGCTTGAGCTCACGCTCCAGGCGAGACGGCAGACCTGGATACATCGTAGAACCGCCCGACAAGACAATGTGTTTGTAAAACTCAGCCCTGAAATAAAGACAGAGACAAATATGAGTGTGTATATGCATGGACACAAAAAATGACAATATAATAATGACGTTATAATTATAAAATATTATTACAATTATAAAAATGTAATATTATAGAATTATATATTTTGTTTAGTATTTTCAAATGAATTTAATAGAAAATTATAACTTTTTAATAAGCAAATAATAATTATTATTAATATTATTATAATAAAAACATTTAACAAAAATAACATTTAATTAATTATCTTTTTCTCCCCAATGACATTACAAGTGTTGGTAAATTGCAGCCTGAGACAAAAAAAAAGTATTAAAAAAAGATAATATATGACAATATAACAGAAATATGTAATATAGAAATACATAATACCTAAAAAAAATAATAAAAAAAAACTATTTTTTTTAAAAGATATCACATGATTTGTAAAACGCAGCCAGAGACAAAAATATTATACAAATATGATAAAGAAAAAAATAAAACTAAAAGATATTTAACAAAGATAAAGATATAACATGTAATAACGTACTATTTTATGTTACATAATATTGAATATGAAATGTGTATATTTGAATTGACCTGGTGTCGATGTCGGCTGCCTGGATGGTGTTGAAGAGCAGTTCTGCCACACCTACTCCCTCCACGTTAATGAGGTGAGGCTGGAACAGAGCTTCAGGAGCCTCGAACCGCTCGCCGCCCACTTTAATCACTCTACCGTCCGGCAGCTGCAAACCCAGTGAGAAACTAGTGTGAATTCTCCTACTTTAACATGGATGAGAGTGAAACGGTTTTAAAAGCATGGAATTCCCTCAACACGCTGCTGCCCTCTAGTGGCAATGACAAGCCAGAAACTACAGCCACAGTATCTCAGAAGACGCATCAGGGTTCCAGTCTACCATTCAGATGTAGATTGTGGATCAGGCCGAACTCACCGTGTAAGACTCTACCAGCACGGTGGTCTCCAGCGCAAGCTTCTGCTCCTGCTCGATGTTGTAGCCCACGTAACACAGCTTCTCCTTCATCATCCTCACCGTCTCGAAGTCCGCTGAGTGGTTGAAGGCATAACCCCTCAACAACAACAGCTGGAGAGACGCAGAGAGTGTTAAGATGTGCACTGAAATAAGATGAAGAACTAAAATGTGCTAGACAAACATGGTGATTATTACACACTAGACTGACAAGTCGAGCTGACTCGTTCACTTTCTCTGACAGAACTCACAAGCTTCTCGCTGATATGGTCATATTTACACTAAACGCATAAGCATTACATTAGGAATCTGCAATTGGACTGATTCAGACTGATGAAAACAGGTGACAAAGAGAGTATCTATGGAGCTGTACCTTGATGAGGTAGCGTGTGATGTCTCTTCCAGCAATGTCCAGGCGGCGCGTGAGATGAGGAAGAGAGAAGCCTTCATACACTGGACAAATATGAGTGACACCGTCACCAGAGTCCACCACCACACCCGTCAGCAGACCTGCAGAGAACATTCATTCACAAATATGAGCTTACTGAAAACTTGAGTAAGTGAATTTTTTTTTTTTTATATTTTATATACTTATATTATATATTTAATATTATTTAAATCCATTATTTATATATATATATATATATATATATATATATATTTGTGTTCAATATGTATTACTTATTTACCTTAATAAATATTAATTAATTATTTATATATTGTGTAATATTTATTATATTTATTATATTTATTTTTATACATTACATATTACATTTATATACATAATTATTTTTTATATATATTATCCATTTAATATTTATTATTTTTTAGATATTTACATATATTTAATATTATTTTTTTTAACAATTTTAACATTTATTATATTTTTATTTATTATAATAAATATTAAATATATTCATTATTTTTTATTTGTATACATTCAATATAATATTCATATAATATATTTAATATTACATTTATTACATTTTATTTTATTATTTGTATATATCCAATATTCATTATATATATTTTAATACATTTATTTACTATATTTAATATTTATTACATTTAGTAATTTATTTTATTATTTTCAATATTTATTATGTAGTTTAATACATTTATATATTATATTTAATATTTTATTTTTTTATTATACTTTCATTTTAACTATTAAAATTAACACGAAAAAAAAAAAGGCTCCATTAACTTCCTTACTGTCTTTTTCTGTCCCTATAATGCCCTCATTCATCAGTGCATGTTATTCTAAAGAAATAAATGTTTTGTAATCAATCATCAGTTCACGCCTCTGGTTAAACCCCATTGGCAGGTTCAGTACCTTGAGCGTAAAGCGTGAGCACGGCCTGGATGGCGATATAAACCCCTGAGAACTGATAGGTCTCAAACATCACCTACAGGAAGACAAAAGGGTCAAAAACCACACAAACACAAACCTCATTCATCAGAGGTCTAATACAACAAACAGACGCTCAAACCTCGATGATCTTCTCTCGGTTCTTGGTGGGGTTCATGGGCGGCTCCGTGAGCAGGATCTTGCAGTTTCGCGAGTCGATGTTGAGCTTCTCAGGGCCGAAGGTGTAGTCCCACAGATGCTTCATATCGTCCCAGTTCCTCACGATCCCGTTCTCCATCGGATAGTTCACCTCTAGCATGGAGCGCAGCTCGCTCGCCTCATCGCCCACCATTAGGTCCTACAGGTCACAGAGGAAAGGTCAAAGGTCAGTAGGCTCAATGTCATGTTATCGTTCATTTCGAGTTGAACGGCAGCTGTCCATGTTGAAAGAGAAACTAAGTGTTAGATGGGAAAAGCAATTTCATTCCATCGATATATTTTAAGAAATGCACTCATGAGTTGACTAACGAAGCTCTTCTGTCAGCAAAAACATTAAAAGCACTGCAATACAGTCATTAAAAGTGAGTAAACAGGCCACGACATCTCAGTGTTAGAGTTCAAGTCTTGAGTTGAGATATTTAAAAGAACACCGAAAATATAAAAATAAAAGCTAATTCAAAATAATATTATTGTATATAAATAATTAAAAAAAAAAAAGACTCCCATATATTTTATTTAACAATAAACAAATATTATTACAAAAATTTCCCTTTATTTTCCATGTCTGGAAATCAAGCTTTTAACCAGATATTTCCAGGTTTTGTATGAGCACGAACCCTGTATATCCTGTTTAGACTCTGCACACTCGTGCCATTCAGTACAGTGAAGTACCAGTGCATTCTGGGTAGTGGCAAACATTGCTCACATACAAGCAAAATCATTTCATCAGGGTTAGTGAGAGGACAAGATTTATTATTAGTTTTGACTGGAGAGAGGATCACTACAGCTCAAAGTCACAGCCATACAAACACTTACCAATACCATCCTTCTACAGTCCTACAAAGACAATGTGCAGAGAACAGGAGAGTAAAAACTGATGCAGGATCAGTGCTCTAATCGCACTCACTCTTCAAATAAGAGTCAAAACACGTCTGACGAACAAAAGTCCTCATTACGTTAAAAAAATTAAACTCATAAAGAATCAAAGATTCATTGCAGTCTTATGAGATACTATTATAGTTTTTTTAAATCAGTTTTTTTTAATATATTTTCCATTTTGATTTTAGTTCATTGAAGTAATTTTGTTGTTTTAGTCATTTTTAATAGTTTTTTGTCAATATAATTTATAATGATTTTTTTTTTTTAGTTTTAGTACATCAATCCTTGGCAACTAGCTAACGAAGCACCATCAGTAATTATTAACATAACATTAAAATTATTTTATTCTTTGTTCAATTTATTTTGTGAAGTGCACAACGAAGGAGGTTAATATTTTATTTAAATCCACACGGAAAACTCAGGAGATCGTCAGACACTGGACAGAAAGAACCCGAGGCTTAAATACACAGGAAAACGTAATAAAGGTGAGCAGAAACAGGTGTATGGACACTAATTAAATGGGACCTATTAAGCCCCTTTTCACAAGATATATTGTAGTCTCTGGTGTCCCCAGAATGTGTCTGTGAAGTTTCAGCTCAAAATACCCCACAGATCATTTCTTATAGCTTGTCAAATTTGCCTCTCTTTGGGTATCAGCAAAACCACACGGTTTTTGCGTGTGTGTGCCTTTAAATGCAAATGAGCTGCTGCTTCCCACCCCCTTTCCAGAAGAGGGCGGAGCTTCAACAGCTCATGCTTCGGTTGCTCAACAACAACAAAGCTGGAGAATCTCACGTCGACACTGATGGAGAGACTCAGGAAGAAGTTACAACTTTTAGACGTTTCTGAACGGTTAGTGGATAAATTTATGTAGTTGCTGTGGAGTTGATTCAACTCATCGACTAGCATGTGCCGTCATGTTAATCTTTTGTTAATCTAGTGTTGAATTGACCCTCATTTGTGAAGCAGTCCAGCGTAAAATGACCGCATCAACAACACTCTACTACAACAACTCTTCCTCTTCTCTAAAGCAGCCCAACATGGCCACACCCCCTTTGTAGAGTGTTCTCGGGGGCGGGGTTTATGTAAATTTTAGGGTTAGTGATGTCACCAACCTGAGAAGAAGCATGCTGTAGTCCCTACCAACTGTTTGTTGTAGTCCTTAAAAAAACGATTTCTGTAAAAGAAAATATCTCCCTTTGCACTGAACTTAGAGCGTCGTAACTTTGCAGATGTTGTTTATGCTCAAACAACAACATTACAAACTAACTAAAGTTAAAAACATGAAATCATAATCATGGACCCCTTTAACAACTAGGGAAACTAACTAGGAACTCAGACAAACGGGAACAGAGCAAATAGAGTAAAAACGAAACTAAAATTGAAAATGAACGACATGCTGTCTTATTGGGCTAAGAACATTTATTTATATATATATATATAAAAAAGAGGGTATAGAATTAAGGAATTCAGGAACAGGATTTCTCATTATAGAGTGAAAACAGAAAAAAAAAATCACTTGTTAATTTGAAGAATTTACACTCTTGTTAGATGGATAAAATTAAAATAACTTTTAGTGCTTTTACTATGCATGACAGAGCACAAAATTTATGAATTAAATAAATGTCAAATTTATTTATTTTTTAAAAAATTATTTCCAAAAACCTGTTCCCCTTCATGATTAAAATGAGACACATCAAGTTCTAAAAATTAACATTGTGTTTATGGCTAAAAAAGGGTCCGGGACCAACAGAACTAAACTTCGGTGATATGCCTAAAACATCTTTTAATATTTTTTTAGACTTTTGTCAATAATAAATATTTCTGAATTTGCTCAAAAGAGTATTATTATTATTTTCAATGAGAGAAAAACCCATAAACCCCTCTCACTGCTCATGTGGGCTCCAGCCATAGTGAAAGTGTCTCAGCAGGAAGTTCAACTCAAGCAGGAAGTTATACAAGTTTACGTTCCTTACAAAATAAGACCATGGTGTTGCATTGAAATCCGTAGAATGGAAATGTCCAACCTCTGATTCAAAATCTAGTGAGCACCTAACATGTAAACCGTTTTACGGTATAGACAATAGCCATGTTTCCATGCAAAGTTATGCACGAAATTCAAATATCGCATAAAACATTTGCAAATAAAAGCACTGTTTCTATCTAGTGAGCCGAAGAGAACCAAATGGCCGTCCCTGATGAACTGAGGTAACGAGAAAACTTTACCTTGATCTCGATGTTTCCCACTTTGGCAGTGGAGCGGATGATGGGTCTCCCCACCAGAGCCGGAAAAATGTGCTCTGGGAAATTAGAGCCGGCATATCCACACTTCACAAACTGAAAGACAGACAGAAAGATACATCAGTAAAAATCTGACCAATCAGAATAGAAAAAAAGAGGGGGGAAAGAAAGAACAGAAAACTAAAAACCAAAATAAAAATAAAGTAATAAGAACACAAAATGACTAAAAATGTTTAATTTTACATTATAATTCAAACTATTAACACTCAACGAAAGAGAGAGAAACTCAAAGCGCACTTCATGACAAACAAAACAAATTCAAAATCCAAATTACACAAGATTTTTCCAACCATTTCCTCTACCTGTGATCGGTGTAAATCTGCAGAGGGCTCTCTTACCCATCTCTTTTGGACATGCCCTAAACTTTATCATTTTTGGTGTGACATATTTAAGTGGTTTTCAGACATGTATGATTTTACGTTTGAGCCCGATCCAGAGATTGCATTGTTCGGATATTCTGCCTCTTTGTCAGACCATAATGTCTCTCATATTTACGGAATGATTATTGCTAAGAGCATCATTCTAAGACTTTGGAAATCGGATACCGTACCTCAGTTCAAGACCTGGTTGACTCATCTTACTGGAATATGACACATGGAGAGAGTCCGGTATGGAATTATGGGTAACTTTGACAAATTCTACAATATATGGCAATCCTTTCTGGATCATCTAAGCCAGTTAAATGCTGACTCTGACCAGTAATGCTGGCATAGTATGCTGTCCGCTCTGCCCTCTACTGAGTGCTTAACTACTGAAACCACATATATGCCCTGGTTCTTAATATTTTCTGTTTATTTCTTTTCTACTACTATTATTAGTATTAATTCTTGATGATATTACTAATTATTAATAATAATTTATATTGTGGTTTTTTATTGTTAATATTGTGATTCATCGATTTGTATTTTGTTTTCTTTTGCTTGTTTCCTTTTTTTTGTAAAATTCTAATAAAAATACTATTAAAAAAAAAAACGAGGCGTTTCACCTGAGAAAAGTCTCACGTTATCCCCTTTTTCCCAGGGTAATGTTTATGTTTTATACAAATATTACTCAAATAACATCATGTTTTTGGACATGCACTACAATAATTGCATGTTTTTTGAACATTTACCACAGAATGTGAACATTAGGACCGTTACCATGAAAATATGTTGTTCTGGACACTTATTATGATAATATTATCACGTTTTCCTCGACATTTCATACTATAGTATTGCAGGATATGCACTATACTATGATTTGAAGAACCCTGTTGTGTCATTGGTTATCAGAGAGCGATGATGGAAGGTGTTTCTGTGACTTGTCTAGTATGTCACTTCCTCTCTCGGCCAGATGTGAGATTACAAACTCGGAAGTGAGTTTGAGATCATCTTTATCTTTCGATTTACAGACAAAAGCGCACATGCATCATTGATAAAAATGTGCATAAACATGGCATTTCATCAATAATGCATGCTCACACTGCGACTTCACCAAAATATGTGTAAATGTCAATCATGTACACAGCTATACAGAAACATCCACAGGGATAACCAGTTGTAATCTATCGTGATATAAGATTGCTGTGCATCTGCTCTGAGTGTTTTCCACATTACAGCTCGAGTGTAAATCACAGTGTAAAATAAGGTGCCATCAGTTCACTTCCTGTTCCGCTGCATCTTTTTTCCTGCAAGCCGTCATTAAAACACACACAAGCAAGCGCGAAATAACACATCATTCAGACCGGGCCAAGCCGTTCGAGGTCGGCTTTCAAACTCACCCCGGTCCCGTTGTCACACACCACCACTTTCCTGCCTTGACTATCCATGTTTCTACAGACTCGGTGAATCCGCCCTGATCTCAGCACCACCGCCGCCGCCGCCGCTACCGCTGCTGCTGTCTTCGGCCAAGCGGAAGTGAGCGCCCTGCCCTTCACTCCCCTTCAAAGTAAAAGTCCGTCACGACGCTACAAAATAAAAGTCACTCGTTATGAATAAAAGTTACTTAAAATAGCACACACCTTTCACAGATAAGCTAGATTATCCACTGGTTTTATTTCAGAGCCCAGACTTTAGCAATAACTAAATTATCTATTACAATATGTCATTAAAATCAAAAATGGGGATTTATTAACAGCCCTGTGAACTGTATTGTAGACAATATGCAAAGTGATTCATAATATTTTTATAGGTATGTTGCATTTTATTATTTGTATTTAGCATTGTTTATTTAGTGAGTAACATTTTATTTTACAGTGCCGTAGTTACACGTTACTACATGTACTTACTATAATAATAACTAACCCTGATATAAACCAAACCCTAACTGTAACTCTATAGTAAGTACATGTAGTTAATTAATAGTACTCAGTACTTTTTTGAGTAATTACAATGTAACTATGACACTGTAAAATAAAGTGTAACAATTTATTGACTCCAGTTGTGAGATAATATTATAAATATCTATATGGCCGTTTTTCCCCATTATATCAGTCAAAATTGACCCTTCGCATAGACACGCCCCCTTTAGTTACTGTTGCTATGTCCGACAAGCCATGCGCCTGAGCAAAGAGGACACTGACAACGTATGAAACAGTTTCATATTTAAAATATTGTAATTTTTTTAAAGTAGTTTAAACAATAAATAGCGTCTAGT
This sequence comes from Opsariichthys bidens, assembly GCA_037194245.1. Lineage (NCBI taxonomy): Eukaryota > Metazoa > Chordata > Actinopteri > Cypriniformes > Xenocyprididae > Opsariichthys > Opsariichthys bidens. The sequence goes on from CM074292.1 coordinate 8,673,704, forward strand.
GTGTCTTTAATGTGTCATGACAGATCGCTGTAGCTCCTTCAAGCGGCTCGTGAACCGATCATCTCTTCATACTATTTCATTTATAGCATCAAATAAACATGAATGAACATCAGAAGGAATGTTGTTTCAAGCGCAGAAAGACGCGAGTACACACAATTGTTCAAGTTCACCAACGTTAATCTACTAACTCCCCTGACTGCTTTGTTAGACAAAATGGGGGATTCAGGGTTATGATTGGTCAGATCGCCTGTCACTCAAACTGTTTGAGAAGGGTCAATTGTGGCCAATGAAAATGCTGAGTGGCTAGTAACTTTGGAAAACTACTAGCGACAATGGCCAGTGGAAAAAAAAAGTTAAGTTATGTATGTATGTTATTTATGCATTTATTTAAATGATTTTTGATATTTATGCATGTTTTCTGAAAAAGTTTAAAATTATCTTTTTCTCCAATTATAGAATATATAGGATAAAAAAAAACTATTTTATAACTCATTTCATCATTTTTCTATGTTCTAATTTTGAAGGACTTAAAGTTCTCAAAATCTCAAAAGCAAGCAGGCCAGTAGCTCTCCTGTTCAATTGATACACAAAAATAGATAAAAATGCAAAATAATTGATAAAAATAGACAGCTCAGTTCAAACACAATTGTTTAAAAATACCTGAAGTTATTTTAAGGGCAGATACTCAGTGGGACAATTATGGATTTATAAGCAATTTACTTCTCTCTTACATTTAATTCATAATTACCATCTTACAATTATGAAAAAAACAAAACAAACAGAAGTCCAAACAGACAGGCAAATCACCCATCCACTGGTCCCATTGGGCATGTATGTTCAGGAGAGAGAATTCAAAATATAAAAAGAAAAGAAAGACAATAAAATATCTCAGATGCTTCAAGAACGATTGTTCAAACAGTGACAGCAGTTCAGCTTCATCCAGTGCATCCTCAGACAGAACAATGATCAAATATACAAGTTGTAAAAATAAAATTAACATCTTAAATAAGATTGAAAAGTAACAGCTAATTTTGTTGACCTGAATGAGCAAAAGCAAATCAGACATCAAATATTCAGACAGCTTCAAACTCAAATGCCACAAAGTCTCCCAGAGCTTGAGAGACTACAGCTGCGATTCCCCATAAAATATACAATTAAATAACATATAGCTGTAAACTAATGCCAAACGCAGCACAGCGATTTAAAACAAAAGCACACTCAGTTCAAGCACGCAGCTGAGAGATTTACAATTTACACTTACACTTTACATGACTTAAAAAAACCAGGCATACCATATACAGCAACCAGGAGGTTTACCCAATGTCAAAATTACCCACAACCCCTCTAATGCTATCCTTTTACAGAGGAAAAACGCTTAAAGTACCCGTTTACCTTCATAAAGACAGCAACACAACAGCAGGATCGTGTGATCAGTGTGTGAGACAAACAGGAGGTAAAACCTTAGTGTGTATGTGGCCGAATCGGTTGAAATTGAGATGATAGAGAATTATCTCATAAATGAATCATTCATAAATCATTTATGAGATAAAGAAATGTTAGTGTCACCCCAAAATTATATTATGCATTAAGAGAATAAACCTTATTTTTAGAATTCTTACATTTTTACACTGATAATTAAAGCATTTCTCCTCTTAAAATTGTCATTACCATATTGCAAAACATGCTAATACTGTAATGCAGTGAATTAAAATCATACATATTTTTAAACTAAAACTTAGCATAAAGGAAGTGCAAAAACACTTCATTTAAATAATGTCGCGTTTTTACATCACATTATTAGGAATGAGTTTTTTTGGCATTATGGTAATGATAAATAGAAGGAAAATGTGCTTAACTGTCATGAAAATAAATGTTAAAAGAAAAAAACATTTTCCTAATGCACAACCTAATTTCTTAGTTTTGAAATATGACCCAGAGAGGTTTTCTGGAGATGTCAGGTATGCAATATATTTTGCGGTGTACAGACGTGAAGAACAGCAGCTTGATGAAGTTCGGTGCAGCACCACTGGTGTGGGGTCGGTGTTTCATGCCATCCGCTCCTCACAGGAGCACAAACTCATCTGCGCTTCCTCTCTTATTGTTCCTGCTCATTCTGTTGCATGAGAAAATGTTTGCAGGACCGTCCATGGAGCCCCCGCTCTGCCCCTCCAGTCCATAGTTCTGTCCCCTGCCCTCGACAAATGTAAAGATGGGATACTTCTCTTTAGAGGACGACAAAGCCTGAAAAAGAACAAAAAATTATTATATATATAATCATTATGGCTGTCAAACGAATAACAAGTTTAATTACACCATGTGGAGAATTAATTAATCTAATTAATTGCAAATTAGGCTTAGAAATTACACCCAAAAGACAGTTTAAAGTCATTATTGTGTAAAGCATCAAACAGAAATGATAAAGAGTGGCTTTAGAATTTTTTGTTTACTTTAGAAATAAAAAATATTTTTATTTAATTGAACATAGAATTTATGAACATATGAGGGTGAGTAAATGATGGCAATTTAAATTTTTGGGTAAACTATACCTCTAATGGGTTATTTATTAATATGGATTTTTTTTAAATGAAATGATACTGTAAATAAGAAACTAAAACTGCCAGTAGGTGGGGTTAAATAATAATTAATTCAATTAATATATTAGTTATGGGGAAAAAAATAAATAAAAAAATAAATATATAAATATGATTTCCCCTACTTGGAGTGCAACAATTTCTCCTAGTGTCACTGATTCAAACAAGACACTCACTTCACTGACCGCTGAGCACAACGACTCAAAGTCTTTCTTGGTCTGTGCGTAGAACCCGATGGTACAGCTGGGGTCCATACGACTGAAGTTCATCTTCCTGGGTGAGTTACAGTGAAAAGACTACGAGAGAGAAGAACGCTGGAGCTTCAGATTCTCAGATACGGTCCAAACTTTGGAATTAAAATGTCCTCTGATGCAAATTTAATGTTTCGCTTATTCTGTACGTGTGTTTGGGTCTCACCTCCAGAGAGAAGTTGCCTTGGGTGACGTCCACCACCGGCTGACAGTAGTGTGGGTCTAGATACAATAGCTGCTCATCTGGAAGAGAGAGCAGCCAATCAGAGAGTAGACAGGAACAAAGTAACCATTTAAAACATAGTATATATCACAGTATATATCTAACTATTAACATAGTTCTAGTCACATACCTTGAAAGCCAATAAAAAACAGAGAATGCTTGGGTTTTCCTCCAATAATTCCTATACAGCATTTTAACTTGAGAATGTTCTAGAAAAGGAGAGATTGTTCATTTAAAACAAATGTCAACATAAAGCCATTTATTTAAGTAATTTAAAAAGTTATAGTATTCTAATGTAATGTTAGCTATACATTTTTTAAAAATAAATAAAATAAAAACTCTTTTGGTCAGTTTGCAAAATTTTGACTTTTTTTCTTCTGATTTCTGACTTTACATCTTGCGATTCTTTTTTTCTACCACAAAATAACAAAATCAAAAAATGGTAATTGTCAGTTTTTATCTCACAATGTTTTTTTTCCTCAGAATTGCTAGTTTATATCTTGCAGTTCTGAGTTTATGTCAAAAGAAGTCTGAATTGTGAGATAAAATGTTGCAATTTTTTATTTTTACTCTGTGGTATTTATATATGTATATACCTGTGTGTGTCTATATACACACGTATATATAATAAATACAATAATAATAATAATAATAATATTAACAATATCATTTTTTTTTTCATACACACATATTATGTAAACACAAACATAATGTTAATGTTAGATCACGATTAATCGACTTGACAGTGCAAATATTTTTATTTTCAAACGAATTCATATTTTTTTGTGTTGGTAAAATTATGTGCAGTACATGTACCTTAACACACTCAATGTAGGAGGGGTTTAGTGATTCTCCTCCGAGCCGAACCGGCACTAGAATGATGACTGATTTCCATCCCGTGCCACCGGCCTCAGACCGCTCTTGAGTCAGGGGCGACTCACACAGCCGCATAACATCTCCTTTATATACTGCAAAACACACAAGCAGAAGTATGAGACAAACATCATTTACAAACATAAAGTTTCAGTTTCACTAACTGATTTTGTAAAATTATCACATGATGCATAAGGTGAAGACTCACCCGTGCAGTCCTGTGCCACGTATACAGCAAGGTTGTGAAACTCAGCTGTTCTATCCACTGCTTTTCTGGTAGAAGAAAAGACAAAAACAAAAACAGTCACAATTAACAGAGTTCAGTAAAATATACGCTGATATTATAATAATACATTTGTTCTCCTCTCACCTCAGCATGTGTGCCACTACGGATGGGCCGTACCAGTCCCCTGCCCTCTTCCCAGACTCCTTTCCCAGCTCCACCAGCTGGTGGACGCCAAATGGAGCCGAGGGATGGTCCCCAAAAAAAGACACCACCTTCCTGTGTAAATCTTCCACCTGAGGGTCATGGCTGGCTGCAGGGCATTGCTCCGTGGTCCGCATATGACCCACACTACTGCCAGAGCTGAGGTCCCTCTGGGGAATTGGGCTGGTCCAGGAAGAACTAAAGGAAGGCAGGGACATACCAGTCGGGCGGGAAGGAGAGCGGGGCTTCAGCACCTCGAAATCCACGTCTGAAAGAGGATGACAGTCCGTCCACCTCCAGTCTGGGACACAGAGAGTAGCATATAAGATATAAGATTCCTGAAATTATGATGCATCACCATTTCCACAACTGTTTTCAACACTGATAATCAGAAAATCATCATATTAGAATGATTTCTGAAGGATCGTGTGACACTGAAGACTGGAGTGATGATGCTGAAAATTCAGTTTTGATCACAGGAATAAATTACATTTTAAAATATATTCAAAGCTTTTTTTTTTATTTTGGGAGAGTTCACCAAATTGTTTTTATTTTTTTAATAATTCTTCTTTTGTGTTCAGCAGAAGAAAGAAACTCAAATAGGTTTGGAACAATTGAGGGCGAGTTCTAGATGACATTTTTGGGTGAACAATCCCTATAAAAATTGTAATAATATTTCAAAATATTACTGTATTTTTGATCAAATTAAAAAAAAAAAAAACACAATCTTGGTAAGCTTAAGAGACTTCTTTCACAAACATTTGAACAGTAGTGTATATATTAATACGCTTAAACTAACAGACTATACTACTTAACTACAGCCGTTTCCTGTGATTATTTATGGATAATAAAATAATTATTTAAGCAAAGTTTTAGACTCTCTTTGCATCATTAATGTCCTGCTTTATTGGTAGCACTTTATTTTACAGTAAGTGCACTTTCAATGCTCTTGAAATGGGTTTCAATGCTCCTCTACATGGGTTCAGATTAAGCTTAAGGGTAGGTTAAGGGCTATTACCAAGTTATAAACCAGTTATTGTAATTACTACATTGTACGTTCATGCAAAACAGGACTGTAAAACAAAGCGCTCCTGTTTTATTTGCAGCATTACATTTAAATGAAAATAAACAAATGCAAAAGTAGATGAGACCTGGCGGCAGGAGGTGCTGCAGTAACCCCTGCGCCAGCATCATTTGTCCACTGCGCAGCATGCAGCCCCAGCCGCAGTCCGTAGTCAGGCTGGATCCCTCCAGCTGAGGAAACTCCCTCCTGTAGGTGAGCCACACGCACGACACAAACACCTGCCGGAAACGCTCCACCTCATCTGAGAACAAGATGCGGGAAGAATGCAACCATTTTAATACAACAGCATCACATTTTTATGATTCTAGTGGTATTAATTCAAACTGAAGTGTGTACTTTTCTTAAATTCACTCACCTTCACTATTGAACACATAGGACTGACCCAGGAGGAACAGAGGGGTGGTCTTGTTGAAGGTAGTTTTAGATTTCACGGTCCAGCCTGGGTAAAAAAAAAAAAAACAAACAAGCAAAAAAAGACAGGAACTTAAGTCAATAATATTTGATGTGGCCAGTTTTGAACATGTGCTTCTACATCTGACTTCATAAATAGCTTGGGAAAAAAGGAACAACTGCTTGTGTCATTATTTTGTGTCGGTCACAGAAACCAGTTCTCAACAATCCCAATCATGTGCACGAACACCAACCATATTTGACGTTGTTCCAGGCCGACATGAACTTGGCTTTCAGGCGATCCACTTCATCGGGCTCTCCAGAGCCTTCCCTGATGCCGTCCGGCACCGGCCCGTGGCCGTTGTGGTGTCTGGACTGCGCTGAGGGCTTGTCATCATGAGCTCCACCGCTCACCATGTACTGAACGGCACTGGGAGACACAGAGTTCATGCTTCAGGATGGATACAGCAGCATACAGAAGAACGGCAGCCTGAAAGACAGAGATAGAAAGAGAAACCGCAATATGAGAGGTTCCTTAAATTCTTGGCATATTTTTGATACCATGAGGACTCAACAGTTCCTTGATTTTTTTTTTTAAACAGAACAGCTGTGCTATGACATCACGCTGTGATTTTCAGAACTCAAAACCTTGTCTAGTCCAAAAAAGCAGTTACTCAAACTAAGCTGCACAGAAATGTCTCACTCTGAGATCTGAAACTTTAACATGTGACGCTCACATTCACAGTGATGCGTTTGCCTATTGATGCCAAATAATATGAAAATATAGGTTAAATAGTACAGTGTTGGGGGTAGCGCATTACAAGTAACTTGAGTTATGTATGAAGAGGTGGATTCTGGAATATATATATTGAGTGATTTATCACAAAAATTATCTTTCTGAATATGGTATTATTTAGAATGACTAACTTCAACTTATGTTAAAGCATTTAATTTCCTTTTCATTTTCAAACACTAGAAAATAATGATGTATATTGTCTGTACCTCTCACTGAGAGAAGTACAACTTATCAGTATGTTTTGGGAAAGTTTCCTGTTCAGTGCGGAGCTCAGATCAACTTCAGCCTTGAAGAAACTGTGAATCATGTGTAGCTTTGTATGTGCGCTAAGTGTTCTGTACAGGTCCGTTAAGGGTACTAGTGGACAACTGGGACTCTGAGACCTGCCGACGCCTTGTCCTGACTTAACGGGACATTCTGTGCCTAAGTTCAGGGTCTGATCGTCAGCATCATGATGGAAGGAGATATGATTCCGACTATCTGTCCATGTGTGGAAAATTACCAGTTTTGTCTAGTTTTCTAAACCAATCAGTATCTTAGTAATGATGTAGTTAGTGGACTCTGTTAGAGTATAATTGTTCTGGAAATGTGAATGTAGAAAGAGAGGAGGAGACAGAGAGCGGCCTACGAACTCCTTGTGAGACTTGAAGCTGCTTCTGCTGATGAAACTGCAAACTATTCTTTATTAAAATTTTCTTCAATTTATTTTTTAAACTCTGACTCCGGGTCTTCATTTATCATATCTGGTCTTTTGGGTCTTTAACTGTAAAATCCCCTACATGTAATCAGATTACTTTTTCAAGTAACATTACTTTTCCAATTTACAACAAAATATCTAAGTTACTTTTTCACATTTATCGACTGACAGCTCTGCTGTCTCTATGCTGAGAGTAATAAAGGTCAGGTGTCGTGTGCGCTGTGAGAACATGATGGTTATTGTAGATCTAGACAAAACGTGAACATGCATTTACTCATCTCACTTGCACAGAACATTCAGTGTTCCTCAAAATGAAGAAAAAACAGTGAAATGCAAGCTTAGAATTTTACGCAAACTTTTAATAATTAACTATATTAAATTACACAAAATACTTATATATATTAATATGGATTTAATCTCACTTTATTAAGCAAAATCTTTGCTGCTGACCTTCAATCATACTAATAAGCAACAATTACTTTAGATTAGATTTAGAAATATGAGTATTCATTTCACTTTTGGTGTGAAAGGCTGAAAAACATTTGCCAAAAATAAAACTTTTATTTTGTTATTAAAAATCAGACAAACAAGCCCAACCCAGGTTGGGTACCCAGGTACCTTAGAAAAAATAAAATAATAATAATTAAAAAAACTAAAACAAAAACGCTTCAGAGAAATAGTATCATGCTTTTTTAGAATATATACCATGGCACTACAATGTTATTCTGAAGTACCATGGAGCACCATGCACTGGATATTGATAAAGACGTTTGTTAGAGATTGCACAAAGCAATTTATAACCCGTTTTAGAGCTGATCACAAAAAGAAAAAATTATATATACACACACTAACTGTTCAAAAGCTGAAGTTTTTAAATGAAGTTTATTTATTTGCTCAAAATAGAGTGAAAACAGTTATATTGTGAAAAATTACAATTTAAAGTAGCCGTTTTCTATTTGAATATATTTTAAAATTTAATTTATTCCTGTGATCAAACTCTTCATTACTCCAGTCTTCAGTCACATGACCCTTCAGAAATCATTCTAATATGATGATTTGATGCTCAAGAAACATTTTTGATTATTGTCAATGTTGAAAACATTTAGATTTTTTGTGTAAACAGACACTTTTTTTCAGGAATAGACAGCTAAAAAGAACGGCATTTATTCGTTTTGACACTTTTGTAACATTTCAAATGTTTTTACTGTCACTTTTGGCATTTAACACAGCCTTTTTGAATAGAAGTATTAATTTCTGTAATATTGATCGTTTTTTAAATCAATTTTCCAAGCCTGGAGATCACAATTTAACCATTGTATATGACCGTGGGAAAGCTGCGTGTAATTACCACGGAACAAACAAATCAAACAATCAAGTCACGCAACATTAATATTTGACTGCGATGTGACACGACAATAGACAGCATTCAAACTAGAAAACATTCCACCTGTGTGTTACGCAGACGTGAGGGAAACGAGTGTGTCACATGAGACCTGACTGAGGACAGGTGTGGTGACCGACGCCACAAGAGTTCAAGCACACATTACAAATAAGCCACATTCGGACTTCCCTTTTCCTTGTTTTGGACGGGAAATGAGGCAATGTCATCGGTTTAGAATGAGAGTCTACGTCATTGAGCAATAATGCAAATTCTAAAAAACTCCCACCATTCTAGAACACTAGACTGCTGGAGGAAAGAGGATACATGTGAATTCTGACCCATGTGACCACTAAAAAAAGTGCTCAGCAGAAAAAGGTCATCGCAAAGCCTTTACAACATGCATTAATTAAATAATACTATTCCTACTGTATGCATACGCTGTACAGAACACTTTGCATAATCTATTGCATTTGTCAAAATGTCCAGTGTGCAACTGATAACACTCTTTCCCACAATGCAATGCAAGCGTCCTGACCTACTATGAACATCAAGCATTTTTTGACTGCCAAAGGTTTACACAAAATGTACCAGATGACAACTGGACTAAATCCAACATGCAGCTTATTGAAGTCACGTGACTGGCAGTTAGCATACTAATATTTGAGACGTTGTGTGTCACGTGCTGCTTAATGTTTCACGTAGCATTGTGGAAAGGAGTCAGCAGTATATACTTATGCAGTAAGAAGTATGCTAGTATTGCATTTCGAACATAGCCGAAAAGGAAAATCCATTTTTATGTGGAATAATTTTGTTGGAAATAAATCATTAATTGAGCAATCGACGAAAACCAGTCATGATGCAGCTTTTAACAGCATAGAATTGGGCAGCCTGATTTCAGTATTTGTGTGAAATATTACAAAATTAAGAATGAAGACAGATATCACGTATTTAGTGAACTCCAAAAGTAATTTTAACCAGCTAGACTAAACATTTGAAAGCTTGGCCGCGTTACCTTCACGTTAGACCCGGCATGTTTGATGTTCCGGATATTTTCCGCCTTTTTTCCTATAAATAGTCGTCCAGCTGCACGAACGCTTGTCTGGATGTCTGGCAAGGACAAGCGCTGCGCGAGACCGAGCTCAGGCCTCCTCACGCGCCGTCATCTCAGCGAGTATCGATTAAAGCTGTAGTCATGAGTTCCTGCTCCTATACAATCTTACGCGGCAGTCGAACTGTCAGCTGAGATGAATAGTGTATAAAACAGCGAGCGATTAAACCAGTATGCAACCACTTCCTGTTGTCGTTGCGGATACACACCCTCGCTACGCCCACCACACGACGTGATTGGCCAGGTTTAATAGTTGCCGTTTGATGATTGGAGGATCGACACGTACGAGAAACGGTTTTCAATTAATTTTGAATTATTTTTATTTATTTATAATTATTTTAAAATCAAATATATATCTACCATATGAGCAAATTAATACAATATATATATATATATATATATATATATATATATATATATATATATATATACACACACACACACACATACATACATAAAATATATAGAATTAATTATAAATTAATTAGATCACTTCTCATTGACCTTCCATCGGTACACTATTCTACAGTCTTAAAGTAATTTCGAAAATATAAAAACAATAAATCAAACTTTGGTTTCTGGTACGCAAGTAAATTGTTAACCTTTTTATTTGGTTAGTCAAATTTTGCATTTGTGAGCAACAAAAAAAAAAAAAAGAAAGAAAAAAAAGGCGGCCACACTTGAGTTCCAGATTTTCCCATGCAAATCCTCTTGAATGTTAAAAAAATAAAAACATACTCTGAATTCTGTTTTGTACTGATTTATACTAATGCAACTGACCCTTCGCCTGCAGTTTGATTGACAGGCGATTTGACCAATCATAACCCTGAATCCGCCATTTTGTCCGACAAAGCAGTCAGGGCAGTTAGTAGATTAACGTTTGTGAACTTGAACTTGAAAAATTGTGTGTACTCGCCTCTTTCTGCGCTTGAAACAACATTCCTTCTGATGTTCATTCATGTTTATTTGATGCTATAAATGAACTATAGAGATGATGGGTTCACAAGCCGCTTGAAGGAGCGACAGCGATCTGTCACGACACATTAAAGAGACACTAGACGCTATTTATTGTTTAAACTTTTTAAAAAATTACAATATTTGAAATTTGAAACTTTCATATCAAAAGTAACCTGCTCTGTCTTGTCTGTCGACGTGTTGTCAGTGTCCTCTTTGCTCCTCAATGTATTTTTCCCTTCGTGAGAACATGATGTGTGGCATGAGAGCGCATGGCTTGTCGGACATAGCAACAGTAACTAAAGGGGGCGGGTCTTTGCGAAGGGTTGCACTGTGTAGGATTACATAAGATTTCCTCTGACAAAGTTAAAAAAAAAAAAAGTGGTCAGCATTCACAACTAGTATAATAAAGCCGTAAAGGCTCATGGTAGTGTTATGCTTTTATATTTGAGAGAATTCTGCTTGCAGAGCACTAATGGCATTGTCTTTGTGTTCAACATCACTCCGTATGATAACAATATGCAGCATCCAGCCAGTTTTAGCATTGTTAACTAATAATTTGTAACTCATACCATGATAAGGGCAGCTGACAAAATCTCAGTGACCAAAGGTCTATAACTATGTTGACTTGACAAAAAAAGAGTTTGAGTTTAGTAGGTTATTCTTTAAAGCACATAAAAGCAGCATGTAATTTTATACAATACCTCTTTATTAATTGACTACACACACACTGCACCTCAGTTAATGGATCATTGACATTTGCAGTAAGTAAAAGTGAGAACCAAATAAATAGAATAAATTACAGATTCATTTCAACGCACCCCGTCCAAAATGCCACACTTTTGATACAAGATTCTATTCATTTCCCCAACGTAAGGACATTCACATTACAACAGAATATCTTTATGTCTTTATATGTACAGTATTGTACAGAATTTTGGACAATTTGTTAAAGCAACTCGGAACGTATAAAATAACGATATCTGACATGAAATAAAGTGCATTCTCAAAGGATCACATCTTGTAGGAATTTACATTACGAACAGAAATTTCTCAAACAAACAAACACTTTGGGAATATATTTTGACGTATATGAGTGGACAACATACTTTTAATATGTGTGGATTCTTGTTTTTCAGTTCACTCTGTGAAATTATTCAAAAGCGAATAAGACACGGGGTTTAACAGTACAGAACACTTTAAAACATTAATCGGTTCTTCTCGCATTTGATCAACTATAACAGTCACATGGTATGAAGTGGAAACATTCAGGCCAGTGAAGTGTTAGTCGTCTTTAATCACAACTGAGAAGTCATGCACGGGAAAGGGTCGAATATGACAAGAACTGCAATTATGAAACAGTAAAAAAAAAAAAAAAAAAAAAAGTTTATTTTTTTGGGTGGGTGGGTGGGTGGGGGATTGTTACAAACATACGTTAGATATATGAGCACATTCACCCAAAATCTTTACATTATTTTGTGCATTTGTCATCATCACTTCTCCATTTCACTGATATAACCTATCCAAATAACTCTGTCGAGTTTCTGTATAATACAATAAATAAACATATTATACTTTTAATAGATATAAAGAAATCTTTACTAACACCAAAACCAGATATGAAACAGCAAAACATTGGCTATCTGAGATGAAAGAGCTGCTAGAGAGATAAACAGCATCAGAATACATTTACGGAAGGATTAATAGATATCTGAATGTCTATCCAAAGGCATTATCATGCTACAGTATGAAATACAAATAAATAAAGCACTCTTGGTCTCGTCACTGATTGTAACTCCTACTACTAATACCACCATATAAATGTAAGGTATAAATAAAATGGAGACAGTGTCCCTGTTAGCCATCAGATGGCAGTATAACTCCATCTGTACACCTTATTCAAAGCAGCGCCATCTTTGATTTTTAAACCGAATGAAAGCGAGGCTGTGAGGGAGACAGCAGGCCTTCATCTGTTATTTAACGTGTTTTTGGATTGTCATGTTGACGAAACACTGCAAAAATAACTTTCCAAGATATTTAAACGTACACAAAACAACATAAGTTGTGGAAATGTTAAGTAAGTTTATCGTCATGGCGCTGCTCTAAATAAGGTCTATTCCCGCCACAAAACCTCATCACGTGATACATTTATGTTATATTCAGATATAAATGCTCATTTATACACAGCATTAATAAATAAATGAATTTTAAAAAAAGAATAAACCAAAAACAATAATGTCCTTATGTTCTATAATTTGACTCAAGAGTCAAAATCTGTTAAAATGACTGAAAATGCTTAAAAGCAATCGATTCCTTTGAATACACAAACATTTTTAAGTCTTCTAAATTTGTTTACTTGATAATACTGAGACAAATGCAACTTATACTATTTTTAGTTATTATTTCATACCATTTCTTTACCATGTTTACTACTATTACCATAGATACACTATGGTTACTGTAGTAAAACCATGGTTCATCTTCACGTTCAAGTGATGATGTTTCAGAAGCTTTACAAATGATAAAAGAATAAACGCAGCAAAAAAACAAAAATCAGCCGCATCCCTACAAACATTTATGTTTTGCATATACTGAAGTGAAAAAAACAGGATTACATAGAGACAAATGTTCACTGATATTTTCTTTGCATGTTAGTGAACAACATTCAGATCACAAAGAAACGCCAACAGACGGCAGGCTACACCGGGTTGCCATGACAACAGTGACATTTACTGATGCTTGACTAACTATAGAATATATTTACCATACAATCCCTACAACCATCATAAATGTGCTGATCCAACAACGTCTGTAATCAGAACCTGTTATGACTCATGAAATATCTAAAATTTTTAAAAACTAAAAATTGTGATATGCATTATCACTTCAAAACTTAAGGTTCTTAATATATGGCTTTGTTTTGATAGTCACTGCACTTTAAACACATTCAGTGCTTTGCACAGATGTTCAGACCCTTAACCAAATTCTCTCATTTTACTGATTTGCAAAACGTATTAGCATTAATTTCAATACACAGCTATTTCTCAAAGGAGAAAGATGCTCTCTTTGCAGCCAGATGGTGTAGTTATGACATGTACCAGCAGAGGCTAACTGCTCCATGCTAACCGGCCAAACCATGTCCTCATGCTGTAAACGGATAAGAAACCACACAGCTGAAGAATTATTCAGGTAGCGCTACCTGACACTTGAGCGCTAGAGGTCAACAATCACTTTCAAGGAGAATTCAGTAGCACAAAATAGAGTCAAAATGCACTAGTTCAAGTCAAGAGCTGTACATAACACTGGCCTACATGCGAGAAAGAATCAAACCTGTCCTTTAACAGCTGCTGGATATTTACAGAGAAACTGTGAGGCTTGAAACATACTCTAGACAAGTATGCAAACATAAAGATGCCAGCTTGACAATGCAGATCCTGAAGAAACATCCTGCAAGCTTTATTTGTGCATTGCGTTCTTAAATGTGATCAAAATTCATAATGCGCACAAATATGCATTGCGCTCTTTGTTGCTGCAGGATGTGCTATAGTGGCCATTAGCATGAACTGTCTTCTACATGACCAAATAATCTTTTTAGTTGGCCCAGATAGAATATTTGTTTGATTTGACAAAAATAGCTAAATTTAGCTAAAGAAGTGAAATTAATGATATTCAGGAAGATAAAAGTTGTATTTGCATGGCTGCCGAATACACTGACTTGCCATAAAGGGACTGATATTTACCTCAGAAGGCATCAAGCTATCGTAGCAGAAAAAGATGGCTCAGCAAATATTAAATTGAAACTGAATGCTTATGCAAACCTTGCTTGGAAATAAAAATATCAAATCAATAAAATGTCAACATTTAGCATTTGCAATTAATGAGAATCTGCATAATGAAGAATTGGTTATAGGCCTGTTCACAACCAAGAACAATAACTATAAGACGATAACTATGTCTACACCAGCTGATGATATCTGTTTATTCTTGTTCATTCATTGTTCTATTGCCACTTTAAAAGCTCGAGCTCTTTAAAGTTGTAAATGGATTCCGATTGGCTGTCAATATTTGTATCATTCATCAGCTGGAAAGCATCGTTCTGAAAAGCGATTCCAACAATATTATTTCTCAGAGCTGTTATTGGTATTGTTGTGGTGTAAACTCTGGTATTCATTTATATTTAGAATGATTTTTTAGAATCTTATTGTTACATTTATAGTTATCATTCTTGGTTTCAATGGGCCTTTTAGACTAAATTTTATAAGGGGAATAAATCTACAGTTTAGCCAACATCCCCCAAATGGCTTATGTAGTAATGTGCTAGCTGCTAATGGATATGCTAAACCTGATTAGACACTCCCGAATAAGGTACAAGCCAAAAAACAGCTACGGAAGTGTCCTTGATGAAGATCTGTCTATGCCAAACAATTGCCATTACTTTGAACAACTCTTTTCAGTTGTGTTTTTAGGAAACTATGTGGTTTGTTCATCTTAGAAAATGTAGGAACATTGTTTGGTGTTCACAGTATTCCAGCATTGTTTTGATCTGTTAAAGCACTTTGCGCTTGTCGTTTTTTTTTTTTTTTACCTTGTTGCATAAGCACCACAAACATGCACCCATTCACCTTCCTCACGAACACAAACACCCAACACACATTCTTGTACAATACATCTATCATCATTTTCTGACACAGCTCTGCATGTACAATAAATAACCGCCTTTAAAGTAACCTTGGAGTCATTGTCCTTTGTTGAGCGTAATATGATTTAGTCACTTGTTTTCACTGGCTGGAATGTCAACTAAATGTCTAAGTGCTCAAAAACATTGAATTCTGCTAAACCCCCAATTAAAGGCATTTATCTTTCCAACTAGCTCAAGATCAAGAGCCATTCTTAGGAGTAATGGCAGTCTTCATTCAACCTGTGGAGAGCTGCTAGTAGGACTCTGACTGGATCCTTTGGAGCTTGGGTTGCTCCCAGAAGCAGGCTCAAGTCTCCTGGTGCAGAAACCTGGGTGATCTCCAACAATTTGGTGGTATCTTTGGCCTTGGGCCCTTCCTGAGTTCCAACTTTACTAAGCCCTATAGATTTCCCTGTGCTTGTCAACTGTGTTACCATACCAGGTCTTTCACCAGGAGACTGAGGTTGAAATCTGAGCAGATCAGGGGGCACTCCAGTTGGAGAAGGAGTAGGAGATGTGAGAGGGAGAGCGTTCCTCAACAACCTCCAAGAGAACATTTGTCCTCCCAATCAAATGTTCCACGGTAGCAGCTGACTGGAGCCAGGCCCTTGTCCTGCCGAAGCTTTCCCAAAACATTCAAGTGCACTGCGCCTGGGTGGGTGGGATGGGACAACCCCCTACACCCCGACACCCAACACCCCCCCCTCCCTCGCACCACCCCGCCAACTATCCTTTTGGATGGAGCTAAGACAGTTTTCTCCTCACTCGCCCTGACATCTGAAGTTCTGGTATGGGGACTAATATGCCTTTTTTGAGACCTTTTCATCTCCATCACCCGATCCCTTACTTGCTTTGATTACCTCTGTGCTTGTTGTCCTCCCAGGAGCACTATCCACTACAAACATGGTATACTGGGCTTGACTAAAGTTGAAGTCTTCCCGAATTCCCAACGTCTGGTTTCACTTCTTTCTTCCCAGTATCTTTCTCCAATATGTCTTTGCTGATAACACCTGATGTACTCACCGAGCATGAAGGCTTAGTGGTTCCTTTGCCTGGCTTTGGGAATCTTTGTAAGACTTCCTTTGTCATCATTTCCTGCTTCCCTGATGAAACTAGGATCTTTGTTTTGGCAGATGGGAAGACACTGTGGACAGGGGCGATGGAAATGGAGGCAACTACACTACACTTTGACTCTGATGCTACTGGAGAAGATTTGGTCAATGGAGGCTGCCAAGTTTGGGGTTTGGCCTAGGAAACTTTCCTGTAGAGTGGAAGGAGGCCGCTGTGATGGAGATTTTTTACTACTAGGTGAAGTAATACCACCAGAAGGGAGTGTCTCTTTGACAAGCCCTGTTTTTGGCCTCACTAGCTTGACTTGGTTCGCCAATCTTCTCCTTGTCCCCCCCCCCCCCTCTATCCCTTTCTCTCTCCTCCAATCTCTCCCATCTTTCTCTTCTCTCCTCCTCTCCTCTCCCCTTTCCTCTACCTTTCCTTCCTCATCAGATCTCTCTCCTTCCCTTCCACTCCACTCCCTGCTGTCTTCAGACATCTCTCTCCATTCTCAATTCTCAGTCTCATCTCCCCCACCCCTTGCCCTTTACCCTTCTCTTCTCTCTCTTTCATCTTCTCTCCCCTATCTCTCCTCATCACGTTCGTATCTCTCGCTCATCCTACTCTCTCTTCTCTTCCTCGCTCACTCTCTATCCCTTTCTCTTCTTCTCTTCCCATTTTCTGCTCCGTCTCTACTCTCACTCGCCTCTTTCTCTCCTCTCGTGTTTCTCTACTTCTTCTTTTCTTTCTTTCCTCCTCTTTCTCATCTTCTTTCTCACTTTCCCAGCACGGTTTAGCAAAGCATCTCTACTCAAATGTGACTCCATTCCTCTCTGCCGGCCCAATTTCCTGACCGTCTTCAGAAAACGAACGCTAAACCCCCTTGTTGTTTTTTATGGGTGGGTTTTTTTTTTTTTGTTGCCGGTTTGTGTGTTTTTTTTTGGTTGGGTCCGTTTCAGGTGGTGACGGGGTCGGTTGTGTGGGTGAAGGAGAAGTTGTTGGGGCAGATGCCAGATTCTCACCCTCAAAAACTCTCAAACGTAATCTCACTCATCACACCTGTCTTCATCAGCCGGTTTTCTACCAAACTCTGCAGGCCAAGCTCACAGTGGAAACCATCCTTTCTATAATCCGAATGTCCAACCTCCAAACTGAAACGTGCTTCCTCATCACCCCAATCCCACCTTTCTTTTCAGATGAAGATGAAAGCGTGACCCAAGTTTCTCTGCTGACTGTAACTCTTTTTGAGTAGCCGGTGATCTGGGTGGCTCTGCACTTTTGGGTCTAGGCCTTATGATCGGTGGGGATGAGTGTAGTTTGGCAGGAAAGGTTTGGGTGGTGTTGGAGCTTCCCACTGTGTGCCCAGGCAAAGGAGGTGGCGAGGATTGAGTTGGGGATGGTGTATGTGCTAGCGGTGACAAAGGAATGTTGCCAGCAGACTTGCAGCGAGCTGAACGATATTAGGCGGTGTAGTTTAGGGGAAAGTCCGTGCAGGGAGCTTGGCCTCATATCTGTGTTGTTGCGGGGGAATTTGGGGTACTGGAGGCAGGAGAGCTGTTCTGGGAGGAGGCACCTGGGTCAACAAGATCAAAAGCCAATCAAAATTAATTGTCCTTTCCCATTGTTAGTTTTTCCCTTTTATATCACTAAATATGCTTCGATCTACTCACCAAGGTGGGAAGACTCTGGGGTTGAGCGGTAGCTCTGGGTGGGGGAGTGACCAGACAGGCTGTGTGTTGGAGAGCCCAGGAAGACTATCGCTGTATGACAGGGACCGGTTCAGAGACGACAAAACTGCGGCTTGTATGCAGCAGGTTGGACTGCTTAGTTATTTTGCGGAATAAAGACCCACGCCTCTTACTGTGATCATGGAAGGAAAAAGAAAGAGTTAAGAAAAAGATTTTCTTTAATATTAACGATCTTAAATTGAGGTACATTATAATATACCTCTCTTGTCCCTCTTTCAGCCCCCCACAGCACCGTCCTCTTACTGCGTCTAGCCATCTTGGACTTGTAACTGGCCTTGCGTGCTGGTCCCACTTTAATGGATGTGTTCTCATGAAAAAGGGCGTGGTGGTCAAGGTTCACCTTGTTTCCCCAACACTACCTCTGGCTGAACAAAGATAAAGCAAAGAAACATGTTCACCTGTTGTGATTCTCTATCAGTGAAACTTTCTCAAATCATGTGATTCTTGAGAATAGGTTTTTTACAACCACTTACTTTTTATTTACCAAGTGGTGATAACAACATCTTATGCAATCTCACGTCTCACCTTAAGTATAAGCTCTACCACCTCGGTATGGACCAATCCATGCACAGATCACCATTGACATGAGTGATGAGGTCACCAGCACAAAGCCCTGCCTCCTGAGCAGGGCCTCCATCCCTCCACGAGCTGTGATTGGATAAGGACAGGATTACTAATTATTGCGTCAATAAAACTATTGTTGCATTTCTGTTCTACACTCAGCCAACTTCATCTCATGATGTGTTGCTTTCCCCCCCCTCCTCCGTTCTCACCCAGACTATGTGGTGCACACTGTAGACATCAGTGTCTCCAATGTAGACTCGAATGGCACTGAGTGTGAAACCCATACTTTTTGCCGGAGACGGTGAATGGGTTGATTGGTGAACGGAGTCACCATAGACTGTATGGGCTGTAATCATCACGGCTAGGAGAGGAGTCTCGCGATGAGGGGTTTGGAAGAAAGAGACCGTGGAGACATTGGACTGGCCAGTGGAGAGCTACCGTTGCTGCTCAACTAGATTTACTATATAAAAAATATATATACTACTTTTAGGAAAGAGAAAAGCTCGTAAACAACTATGCAACAGAATGTCACAAATGTACAATCTCATAAAAGTAGAAAGCTCCCCTCTTCAGATTGGAAGGTTGAACTGTACCTCCAGGTATGATGACAGAACAGAGCGGTGGCAGATGCAAGATTTGATGAACCTTGTTTGCTGGGACGTGAGGTGCGTCTTCTCACCCAATCGCTAGAGAGCTGTCTGATGACGCGCTCGCCGAAGCACCAGAATCCTTGGTCGCCGCCGCTGACCCAGCCGGGGTCACCGATGGCAAGACTACCCGCGTCCCTACCGACTGCTGCTATGGCCCCCTGTACGAAGGTATGGCCTGTGGTGCTGGAAATCTCACCTTGGTCCTCGATGGCTTGTCCTGCCAAATTTACATTTCACAGAAAAAAAACCCTATCGATATTCAAATGTTACACATAAGTACTTCCCTTTTTTTCCATATCAAATTTCCTTCCCTCACCTGCCCCTTTTAAAAAAACTGGCACTAGTTTGACATCGCTTCCTTCCCAGCATTCCCTCTGTTACATTAGCACTGGGTGATGATCGGAGGGGCTCCATCTACTGATTGAAATCCAAGGCTTTAATGGCAACCGTCTGTCGTGTGGAGAGCTCTCCCGTCGCCCTCTTGAGGAGCAGCAAAACCGATGTGGTGTCCATTAGGGCTGCAAAAGCAGGGCGCCTGGCACCCCATCCGGAGACTGAAATCTCCTTCCATATACAAGAGACTCAGAGCACGACAGGCGTTTCCTGTTGAAAAATAATTGGAAACATGAACACATAATTGCCACCTTGATTAAAAAAGCCAATCCTTTGTTGGCCGTATTTATGGTTGAAATATGCTGGGACATGGTTTTGTCAGGCTGGTGTGAATCAAACTCTCACAAAACGTACATCTGCAGGATGATGCTCGTCCTCTGCATGCTCTTGTCCCTCATGGCTCGAAAGCTCCCCAGACTCTCGACTCTCGCTTGGCCATCGTTGTCATCAGTGCGGCGACCTTTGTGGCTCATCGACGGGTGACTCAGCAGGGGACTTCTGCTCCAGCTGGAAAAGGGTGCTTCCATGAGTGCTGTACACCTGAAAGACATAAATGTGAGAACAATGCGACTTGTAGTTTTCACACCTCACAGTGTGGTGGTAGAAGAGAGAAGTCTGATTTTTTGAAGAAGTTACTTTTTTATTAGGAATATAAAGGGATGGATATCTACACAAGGCTGTCAAGCTACCAACAATAGTTCATAATTGACTTGTAGATGAGCTTCAGACAACGGTAAAGAACGAGCCTCCCCATATCGATAGCTTTTCCCATGGAATATAGAGCAGCAAAACACATGTATACTACTGTGCAAAAGGACATGTAAAATTGCTTGATTGTTTGTTTCTGAATGGGAATAATACTTGTATTCAGCAAGTACACATTAAAATTGATCGAAAATTGACAGTAAAGACGTATGATGAATGCTATTCCCTTTTGAACTCTGTTAAAAAAAAAAAAAAAAAAATCAGTTTCAACAAAAAGGAAGAATGGCAGCACAACTGTTTTCAACATTGATAATAATAAGAAATGTTTTCATGAGCATCAAATCATCATATAAGAATAATCTGAAGATCATGTGACTCCTGAAGACTGGAGTAATAAATGCTGAAATTCAGCT
>CM074292.1:8694779-8757279 GCA_037194245.1 Opsariichthys bidens
TTGCTGAAATCATCGAGAATTACAACTCGGTGTGACCCTCATTCAAAGGGCGAGGGAGTCATTTTGGTTTGTGCCAAGTCACCATGATTCCTGCCAACCTGCTCAAAATTGGGAAACAATTTCTATTTTGCTCATCTCTGTCTGTCGTCAGAATGCCACAGGACAGCTCGTTTCTAACTTCTCAGAGAGAGAGCTGCAATGCAGGGACGCTCGCACCAATCAAGCTTCTCTGAGCCTCACCACTGCATTCTGGGGACACCTCTGGAGGACCAGCACAGGCACTTGACGTTACTTCCTGGGAACAGGTGCAGTTTTTATTATAATCTGTTTGTACAAAAATCTACTTTATAAAAAAGCTTATTTGTCATCAGGTGTAAATGTACTTGCATGTATATTTTTTGAGGACACTTGGGGCAGTTTTACTGTTCAGCCAGATTTTTTCTATATTTTTCACACGTTTATTTTAATATTATATTTTTAATTATTATATTAAAATTATTTTGCGTATTGCAGTGTTATATTATATTTCCAATTGTATTATTAAAGTGGTGAGTCAAACTTGGCTATAAATTGTTCTTGCCCCCCCAAATTGCTTTTTTTTCCCTCACTCGGTTCAACTTTTTGGGTCAACTGAAGAAAAAGAACTCGAGTACAATTACTGTAAAGATAACAAAAAAAAGATATAGCTGTGAAAATCTATTCTAAATATTCAAAATAAAATGCACAGTCCACACCACAGCTGTCGACGACAAACAATAAAGAGAAACGATTCTTGTTAGGTCACGTTCAGAATGATTGTTTTTCCAGCTGTTGAATGAATTAAAACTTGTCAGCAATCAGAATCTTTCTTATTTTAAGGGCTCGTGTCATTAAAATTGGCAGATGCGGAGGATCTTCATAATCGCTCCGAGGTCCAGAATAAGCCAACAACGTTTGACAAGTCAACAACACCTTTTATGGAAAACAATCGGGTCAAACCCTCGGAAATAATAAATGGTGAGAAGTATTAAACGATTGAGATACAATTATGCTAGGCTAGTGCAAACAGTTGTAATATAAAATGACCTTCAGATATCCAGCGCTAGTTTTCGACAACATTGTCTTGCTGTCCTTTTGAAGTTGCAGTGAAAAAGACTAGGCGCTGTTTATATTGCACTATATTGACTTCGTCAACTATAATTCACTGTTAGATTAGATCGATTACCACTAGCTAATTCACACAAAACATAGCATGCTGAGAGACATCCTGCTGGTTAAAGCGTGTAAATGCAACAAAGAACAACATTTTGTTGGTGTGGATGCAAATATAGTTATCCGTTCTGTGATGTAGTTCGAGATCAACCATTCCAGTTCAGTTTCATATCTTCTTTACATATTCAAGCTTGTGCTTAATGTTTCTCTATGTTTCTGCTATTCAGGGACGGCTGCCCATGTTCCCCATGTTCACGCCACGTAAGGTTTCACGAGGAGGACCCCGAAAAGGAAATCGTCAAAACGGATCAAACCCACGCGAGCGCTACTTGGTTAAAACGGGCTACGAGGACTATCGCCACCGCCACCGTAACAGCCACACGGGGCAAACCTACTCGTGCCAGGCCGGACGTCACGGACGCTTACGTTCACCCTCGCTAAGATCGAACCTCCCAAACACGACTACACTTACTCTTACCCACTCAGTGGGGACGGACCACACGACCCGCGACAGCCACAGCAAATACGGGGGCATAACGGCAGGCGGGCCATCGTGGTCACTGGTCAAGCCACGGCCGCGCAGTGCTGATCTGCCAAAATGGCTGCCGCGGCGCGTGGAGGACACAGCAGAGAGCGCTTACGGGTGTGTGTACTGTCAAAACATATGTTCAGTAAGCGCTCCGGCCGAAAACGGACGCGGATCGTTGTCAGGAAGCTTTTCCGGACCCCGTGCAGACGTGCATGTGCCGTCGGGTGAGCTTCATGTGGTGCGCGGGACAGGGCCGCTGCTCTACCATTTCTGCGCATGTCGGACCCCGAGGTGGCGACTATTCGGACCCCTGTTCCTGCGACGACACAGCGAAGAGCGATTCCTGCCTGCGTCTGGCTAGCACTACCTGGGACTGTCGCTGCTAGCGCCCTGCAATGTGCCTGTTACGCACACGTTGCGAGCTGTGCTACCACTGTGGCGTCGCGTGCCACCTTTCTGCGGACGGCAATGCACAAAGCCGCGGGGTGATGCGGGAACACAGCTTGAGCACTAAACCAGCAGCTGGGGAAAAGCACAACGAAAAGTGGAAGAATGAACTTGTGGCTGCATTTGTGTTTTGCTCCCCCCATTTTTGTTTTGTTTTTCATCCTCAATTTTATTGTACTGGACAGCTGTCACCTGGTTTTCGTCTATTTTTTTCTTTGTTTTTTAAAAGAGTAACCCTCAGGCTTCCATTTTTAAAAAATAAAAAAAAAGAGCTACACGATAAATTATTCATTATATATATGAAAAGTATATATAAATATATGTAGATATGAATATAGATCAAATCCAGGATCTTACTTTATATTTTTATGCTCATCTGCTTTTGAAGGTTTGAATTATCTTCCTTCCGTCTCGTCTGTGTTTTTTCCTTAATCTGTTGGTTTGATTTGATTTTACTCTTTCGTTTATGTCTCTCCACGTCAGAGGCTTCTCTTCTCCTACACTGTGATCCACTCCGTCTAGATAAGACAATCCCAGAGGAATCCAAAATAGCTGACCTGTAGGACGGTAGATCTTGTGAATGGCTGTGGTTCTGTGTGTGTGTGTCGTTTGTGTGTGGATTGGGTGTGTGTGTGTGTGTGTGTGTGTAGAGGTCGGAACGGATGTGGGAAATGACATTTTGCCAAATTGCCAATATTAATTTGCTGTGCGCAAACTTGATGGCAAACACCATTGCTGCCCAAATGTAAAGCTGGTGTGTGGGTGAATCTCATGAATGAGAAAACACGAGCAGGTCATATTTTACCCCAAAATAAAAAGAAAACAGGCTTTATTTTGCCTATTTTAGGACCTTTTAGCACTACTTTCATGACAATTAAGCATGTTTGTCATTACCCGCTGGGGAATGCAAAAAATATCATTCTCTTCATTACCATAATGTTTTTTTTTTTCTAATTTCCATTATTTTAATTGTGTTTTTTATTACAAGAAAACGAGGGAAGAGTACACCAAATACTGCTATTATGTATGAATACTTCACATTATTTCATATTCCGGTAATGAGAGTAAGATTGTTGTTGCACTGCTGTAATGAAATAGCATGCTTGAAAGTTTTATTTTCCAAAAGTGCATTTTTTGCTTTCTTTCGGGGCGAGGTATGAGTTGGACGTGTTCTTATGAGGTTATGTGTGGTGTATGTGCCTGCATTGTTCTGTTATCGATGTTTTTGAAAACCAGAAAAAAAAACCTCAAAATCGATGTACCCCCCTACAGGACGAAAATCAAGACTAAAAATCAAGATGTCTTTTTCTCTGCCTTTGTCTTAAGCACAACACAAACTAGTAAAACTAACAAACAAGAAAAAACAACCATCTAAACACTGTGCAAGTTGTCGTGAAGTTCTCAAAATATATTTCCAGTTGCTGGCCTATCAGCATCATCCTTCAAAACAACATCCAGCCAATCAGTGGACTGTGACGGCGTTGTCAGGATGACTGTGATCCTATTTGTCAGCCGATGTTTTATTGTCCTATTTGTCTCTCTTTCTCGTGTCTATCATCTATCTTTTCCCCCTCTTCCTGTGAAAAGCTTTTGCAGTAGTACTATCTGATACGTGACAAAAGAGGAGCGTTTTAGTTTGAGAGTATTTTTATATCGGTGTCCAGGAGAGTGAGTTCTCTGTCTGTCTGATGCTCCTGAACATTCTGAGATTAAAAAAGGGAAATTAAAAGAAAGTGCCTGAATCAGCCAGTGCCGTCTCACCCCTTCTGTCCATCTCCATTAATGTTACGTCAACCCTCGCTCGTCCCGCTATTTCTTCCTTTTTCACATCTTTGGGACATGATTGCTTCAATTACAAAAGGTAAAATTTTGTCACAATCAGTCCTCCCCCCTTAAACCGGAATTTTTACAGCCACAACATGCCACGCACATCAAGATCATTTGTTGATTTGCTCTATAGAGCAAAACAGTAGGGTTTCAGAAGTAACATCTTATTCATTTTCTCCATAGAGAAAATGTATTTTTAGCAACAACTGACATGCTTCACAAGCTCAGAGATTGTTAAATGTTTGGTATACTAATATAAAAGTCACAAGTCGGTGTCATTTCATCTGTTTAAAAAACTGTTCCCAACACTCAAACTATTTATATATAACACACACTGTATATATTTGAATATTTTGAGTTGTAACAAATATATCAATAAAAATATATTGAATATAAATATATTTGTTCTTATATAAAAATGACCTGTTTTGTATATCTCTATATATGTGCACACACATTGGGTGCTTCTCAACATGGATGGGAAATGAGATAGCAGAAAGATGAATACGCACCCATTAAAACTCTATACGGACACTTTACATTTCCGGGGTTCCCCCTCACATAAAAGAAGCAGAAGTCGTCGACATAGTTGGGTAAACTTTCATATCTATAGCGGTGGGCGGGAGAGGGAGTCGTCAGCAAATATCATTTTTGCATTTCCATTTGCTTCAATAGCAAAAGAAATATCCATGATAGAATTTCCAAGACTTTCCCACGCAGGGAAAAAAATATTGAGAGGTTGATTACGTTGGTGTGTGAGGTAGGAGAGAAAGATGTTAAATTTGCCCTCACTCCCTCAGTAACAACAGGCGCACCGTTTTTAATTAGAAACAAAGGACACCCTCGCAGCAGCAGCAAATGAATTTGGTTTTGTTATTTACTGACAAGGTAATGTAAATGTGTATAACACTTTACTAGATTGACGATGATAACTTAGGAAACACGTCATTACAGCGCTCCATTGAATTTTTTTGTTAATATGAATTAAAGGGTTAGTTCACCCAAAAATGAAGATTCTGTCATTAATCTCTCAAACATCCCCTCATGTTGTTCCACACCTGTACGCAGGGTTGGGTAGGTTACTTTTAAAATGTATTTCAGGACAGATTACAAAATACATGCTTTAAAAATAAGTGTAATTTGAGTCGTAAATGTATTTCGTTACATTACTCAAGTTTAGTAACTTAATCTAAATACTTTAGAATACTTAGGAATGACTTTTTCCCTCAGAATTGCGCGATATAAAGTTGCAATTGCGAGTTATAAAGTCAGAATTATGAGATATAAACTCGCAATATTGAGAAAAGTCAGAATTATGAGATAAAAAATTCACAATTGTAAGAAAAAAAGTCAGTATTGCTTTTTTACTTTTTTACAATTATAAAATTGACTCACAAATAACTATCACAAAACATGAAAACAGTCGAAAACATGAAAAAACTTCTTGACTCCGCTTTTTCAGACGGTATGTGGTTTGCAGTCCCCATCAGTCACAGAATCACAATTGCTGTTTTTTTTTTTAAATGACATCGTAAAACTCAAACAGTAATCACACACAACAAATTTTGGTAAGATCTAAAATACTTTTCAGATGTAACTGTAATAGTGAAAAAATTACCACCCATTTAAATATGGAACTGTAATGAAATACAGTTACTGCCACAAATTTAATGTCTAAAGAACTTTAAAAAGAGTACGTAAATAACTCAAGAACAGTATTATTCGTTACTATGCGTTCCACCCCAACCCTGTCGTGTAAGACTTTTGTTCATCTTCAGAACAAAGACACAAATTAAGATATTTTGGTTATGAAACATACTGAGAGCTCTTCTTTCCTCCATAGACAGCTAGAGCAACGCAACTGACTCTTTGAGACTTCAAAGCAAAGGTTTGTAAAGACAGATCGTAAAACTTTATCCATATGGAATTGATGGCGGTTTAGTCCAAATTTTCTATTTTTCTAATTTTTTCTCTTACAGGTTTATGTTCACTAATTACACAGATTGTCATTATATGTAAATAAAAGAGTCCTCTTAAAAATCGAGTCTCTTCAGAAAAAATTAGGACTAACACCACTCTAAACTCATCCTATGGATTCAGTTTTCTGATCTTAATGAACTATTTGTATGTTCTCGAATGTGTACAGTTTTGCATAGCTGTCTATGGAGGGACAGAAAGCTCTCGGGATTTCATTCAAAAATATCTTTGATGTTAAGATGAACAAAAGTCTTTTACTCCAACATGAGGGTGAGTAAGTAAGATGACCAGAATTGAGAAACTATAAAATATTAGCATGAGAACAAGAAACTACTTCCTTCAAAACATCGTGATAAGCGTCCAGTTTTTGCACATTATTTCTGCCACATAATGCTTGTCTCACGGGCAGCGGGGGGTGCAATAAAACTATATATGTTAATATTTGCATCAAAACTTCTAGTCATGTACTGGTGTTTGAGCATAAAAAAAAATTATATGATTTAAATGCATTTAAAAACCCACAAATTGTGCACCAATAATGTGATTAACTCTTCACTCCCTGTTTACATTGGCCAAATTGTCATTTACTTTCCTGATTATTTGCAAAGAATTGAGGTTATTTTTACCGATATTATTCACACCTCAATGATGAAATCACATACAGAGTTTCTGGCCACTGTTTTTAATACCACCTTAATTATCAGAATTGCCCCCATAAAAAAAAAAAAAAAAAAAAAAAACCTTTCTGTGGATGTGTTGTTTTTGGTATAACGCGCCCTAAAATGTCTCTTCGTTTCGATATTTTCGCCCATACTGCATTATATATCCATGTCGCTAAAATGTCAACAATGAACCTTTTTTCTATCAGTACCTCAAATCTGCGTCTTGACAAAGTCATTCTGTCTTGTGTACTTCACCAGAATAGATGCGATTAAAGTGGTTTTTCATGTCTATTTATTAAGATTAAGATCAACCTATCCCACATATATCACTGCAATCTATATAATTATGAGCTTAATCACATCAATTTAATCAAGTATTCACATGCAATATTGTCCCTGAATCTCATTATAATTGCATTATGAGGGTGTCAAGAACAATCTGGTTAGTAAGTCAACACACTGACAGTTTGAGGCTGTTCGAAGTTATGAAAAAGCATATGTGTGGGTGAATGTGAGAATATGCGAATTACATGTGACAATGTTTGTTGTGTGGGTGTGTGTTGTGTGTGCAGGGGGGGGGGGGGGGGGAAAAAGTCGCATGGGGGCGGGGCACGCGCCACTAGGGCAAAAACAGCTTTGTGGACATGATAACGGCATGTCCCATATTACACAGCCCCACCAGTGACACTCTTCTGTGCATTACCCCAACAGATCTTCATGAATGTGCGAGCCATTGTAATGCAAAGTCAAAAAAACATCTTAATCGTGAACTCCCGAATAAGCAGGAATATACTAGCTTGAGTGAGGACAGATGGGGGAGAGGGCTTGAAGGTGTCTACAAAGGCCTTGTCCAAGCTTTGGACCCTGTAACCTACAAATATGCATCAAATTCCAGCATGTGCAGACATTTTATAGGACCATAGCCTGGACTCAAACAGGAGTCTCCTTCTTTGTCCTAATTCCACAAGTTATTAAAGCTGAGGAATCTGGGTTGGGTCGGTAACAGCACACTAATAGCATATACCACAAGTAGGGTATGACCAAACAAACACCTCTACAGCCATGTCTGCACACCATCATGACGGAAACTAGAATGATCCTGTTTGTAATCAACAAGTCCAAGCGTTCCAAGGTGGTTTTGTCAGTTTCTCGTTCATGCTGACAGAACTTAGTTGGTTAAATATATCGGAGCATGCCTAGTTTTGCAATTATTTGACCCTTCATGCCAGCTGTTGGTCATTTTTTGCGAGAGACATAATAAACAAAGCACGAACCAGTTTTTGCTGTGTCTATTTTTGTTGTTTGTAATGAGAATTTTACAGGCATTGTTTTTGAATTTCTCCTCTGATATTCTTCGTTGATTGGTTCGCTATAAATGTATCACAGTTTTGTTTTCGCTTGTTTTTTTAAAATAAACCATTACAAAAAATGGTGAGAAATGTAATCAGATTACTTTTCCCAAGAAAACTAGTACCAGTATATACTCATTACTTTTGAATTTGTTACCTTTCCTTCCCTTAGTATCAAAAAGCGAGTGTTGAGTTACTCTGTCCTCAATAAGTAACGCAAAGTATTACTTTGATTTCCCATTATTGACTGACAGCTCTCCTGTCCGCCAAGGAATGTTGATATAGTTTGAGATAGAATCGGGTGTTGGAGTAAAGCTCCTTACACAGCGAGTCCCGAAATTTAGTGTGCATTTTTTGGGTATGTCGTCATCCGTAAAAATTGTTGCCACGCATTAATTAATCCGGTTAGCACTTTACCTAATAAGGTTTCATTAGTTAACAAATATTAGTAAACAACATTTAGTATAACATTAACTAATAATGAACTGCACGTTTACAGCATTTATTAATCTTTGTTAATGTCTAATGTCAACATGTAATAACATTACATCTACATTAGTTAATGCACTTGGATGAACTAACATGAATAAACAATGAACACACTGTATTTTCATTAAACTAACGGTTTAACGGAAGATTAGTTGTAGTACATACGGCGTAACAAATGTATTGCTTATTATTTTTCTTTCTCTTACTTTGCCATTAGCAATTCTAACGGTTACTTTTCTTAAATGAGACAGCCTAGATTAGGTGACGTATATGCAGCCTTCAAATGTTGACCGTCTGGGAGGACGCAGCCTTTCAAAAATGAGACGCAGGTGAACAGGTGAAGTGGATCAACTTGTCAGACGCCATTACTGGATTTTGGCATTCCGTTTCTTGTACGGAGGCTCTGAATTGTCAAAACACCTCTCTCCTCATATAATGCTTGCTCGACGGATAATGCGAATAAATGCAAGAAAATTGAACCCGATTCGAATTTTTCAGAAAGGTTTTTCGGAAGGCAGTGTGTAAACGTGATTGACACAACGTTTTAAGATAAATAAATACAAATACTTTAGTCCGTATTTATTTTTTTTTTTTACTGTGTGTTCTTAGAAAAACTCATCTCACATTGCACAAAAACACAACATCATATAATATTCCTTCAAAATGAATAAAAAACAGAGAAATGCAAAACCTGATAATATTACGCAAACCTGCACTAATTAAATGTTAAACACAAAATATACTTTATGTACTTAATCTAATTTTATTAAACAATGTCTTTGCTGCTGACCTTTCGAAGATCCAATTCAACCATACTACTAAGCAAAAATAAAACATCACTATTTGTTTAATTTTTATTTTATTTTTATCGTTTTTGAACGCTTCTTTCAGAAGGGCCATTGGCATTTGTCAGAAGGAATAGACTAAATATTTTGTTAAAAACCAAACAAGCCAAGTCCCAAGCCCAGATGGGAAAAAGTAAACGTAAAGAACATTACTTTCTCGAAAAAGTAATATCAGTTACTTTTTTTTAAGGAGCGAGTAATGGAATTATTGTGTAATTGCATTACTTTTAAAAAGTAAACTTTCCTCCTAAAACGGCGCATGGAGCGAGTTAAAACGCATGCACATGAATTCTAATTTTTCGTTTTGTCAGCCAGACCCGACAGCTTTGTTGATAATGATAGTATATTGGTTTTTATTCATTGTATTGTTTGTCCAGTTTTTCTCATTTCATCAACTTTGGTGATTATACTTTAACGAGAGACGTTCCCTAGTTTTGTCATTCTACTTTTGTCTGACTTTAGTTGTTTCAAAATCCACTGAAATCCTTTGTTGATTTTAATGGATTTTATATTTTGTTGCCAGCTTATTCTATTGTAGAAGGTGTCAATGTTGCTTGTTTTGGAGTGTACAAATAGTGTTAATACAGTTCTCGACACCGACACTCTAACATAGGCATATTTAAACCTTAAAAACATACTCATTTTTTTGCATTACTGTCAGAATGGCCCATTTACTTCCCTCGATTGCGCGCAGCTGGAAAAATAAATACACCCCGTCACCCCAATCCATGCTCCCAGGCTGCAGGAGGCGCCGTTGATGGCTGACTCCCCCCATCTCATTCAGGACCCTTGTCGTGCTATATAGGTACTTTGTTTTGAGTTGACAACAACAGCTTTCCCTCCAACACAGACTTCCGTCTCCTCCCAGTGGGTGAGTTGGGAACACAACCCAACACTAGACACACATCATCAGGATGTTATTGTGCGTGAGACACAACTTGATTGAGTTTGAAGTCGGCTGTGAGAATGATGAAGGTCAACACAAGATTAAATGGACATTGATAGTTCAACATGTGTAGTAGACTTTACACAGAAAAGCGTGAACAAGGAAGAGGGAGGAAATAGAGATGCTCAGAGACTGCGAGAGGGGAGTGAACGAACGTCTGCGTTCTCCAGAGGAGTCTTCCCACACTGAACAGGGACCTCGGAAGGAGCCGTGCGTGCGATAGCGTGCGTAGCGTGCGCTGTGTGTATTTGCAGTGAAAGGAGAGGGCCGGGCCAGCATTGTCTGTACACTGTTCCCCGTGTACACCCTTGTTTGTTTACTTTCAGGAGCAGTTATCTGGCAACCTGTCCGCAGGGCCGGAAAGAGGTCATGGTAAATACGTGAATTTTACTGCAACTTAGTCCGAGGTCAGCTGGAGGGATGGAAGCCTTTTCAGGTGCCTCGGTTGGAGCAATTACAGCGCTTCAAATCCGGTTGTTTTTAAAGTGCATTTTAAAGGCAGTCCAAGTCTGGATGTAGTTTTTGGTTAAATAGCGTCTGCGATCCTTTGAGACTAAAGTATTAAGAGCAGACACAGTAAAAATGGTCTCAATAGAGCCATGGGAGCAGTTTCTTATCTTATGAGCAGACAGCACGATGGGGAGGGGTAAACAGACCCGGATCTGAGCAACTTGGAGGAAGTGGATAAACACATTTAACATTACCTGTGCACTCTTTAAAGTTCAAATAAAGGCAACATTAATGCTGCATTAGATAAACCCAAAATCAGAGTGATTATCAAATCGCAAAGATTTAACTGAACGAACATATGTGTGCTGTGTTTCAGAGTGAAGGGCGGGGACAGTGAGCAATTATGGTCACATGATCCAGTGTTTTCAGCATCTCTTGCAAGTGAGTTTTGGGCGCTAATAGCATGTGTTTTGGAAAAGCAAAATGCGCCAACCATCTTCCCAAGCATTTAATGAGAAGCGCTTATAAACCGGCTGTTGTCAACAAAACAGAAGCTTTAAGATCGCCCTAAAAAACGGTTGTCTGCCTTAATAAAGGTTTGATAATGTGAAAATGAATACATTAGAGTTGTAATGTAAAATGAAATTATTATTATTTATATATAATTTTTCTTATATTATCAACTATTTATTTTACAGGCATATAATACAGCAGTAATAATACTTATTTTAATATTTTATTTAGTAATAATATTTTTTTTTGTTATATATTATTGTTTTGTTTTTTGTTGTTGCATTATTTTATAATTATATTTATTTAATCAGAAGATTTTGAGCCAAGTTGTGCAGCCGGACAAACAAGGAGCATTTAAGAAAAGAAAAAAAAAAAACGCAATTTAAATGCGATCAGAAACACTACAATTAATTGTTTCGCTAAATTGTGCAGAACTAGTCAACATGAAATCTTAAAGGCATAGTTCACTGAAAAATGAAAATTATCCCATGATTTACTCACCCCTCAAGACATCCTAGGTCTAAGGTGTATATGACTATCTTCTTTCAGATGAACACAATATATCCACGATTGAAAAAAATATCCTGGCTCTTCCAAGCTTTATAATGGTAATGAATGGCTGATTTTGAAGTCCAAAAAAAGTGCAGCCATCCATCATAAGAGATATCCACGTGGCGTCCGGTGGGGATAATAAAGGCCTTCTGAAACGAAGCAGTGGGTTTTTATTAAAATAATATCAAGATTTAAAACTTTATAATCTAAAATAACTAGCTTCCGACAAACGACGGTACGCGAGTCAAGTTTTCTGT
This sequence comes from Opsariichthys bidens, assembly GCA_037194245.1. Taxonomy (NCBI): domain Eukaryota; kingdom Metazoa; phylum Chordata; class Actinopteri; order Cypriniformes; family Xenocyprididae; genus Opsariichthys; species Opsariichthys bidens. Next base: position 8,706,814 of record CM074292.1, read on the forward strand.
CCGAAGAGTGACCTGATGTGTGATGCAGGAGGTAGCAGTATTGTAAGCTTATGTGCCCTTCGCGGTGACCTCAACAAACTTAAGGTCCTCTTCTATTATATTGAAATGCTTCTATATTTATCTTTAAAAATTCTCATTGTAGACTTCTAATTTGTGACCGGTGTTCTGTTTTGCTCTATCCTCTGTGTAAACGGATTTGAGTAGGTCATCTGCCGGAAGCTAACTTATTTTAGTTTTATAAAGATATTTTTTCCAACAAAAACCAATTGCTTTGTTTCAGAAGGCCTTTATTAACCCCCTGGAGCCATGTAGATATCTTTTGATGATGGATGGATGCACTTTTTTGGACTTCAAAATCAGAGCGCCATTCACTACCATTATAAAGCTTGGAAGAGCAGGGGATATGTTATAAATGTAACTCAGATGGTGTTCATCTGAAAGAAGATAGTCATATACATCTAGGATGGGTTGAGAGGTGAGTAATTCATGGGGTAATTGTTAGATGAACTATCCCTTTAATACAATGTCTTACATGTTATTCCTCAAAAAATGTTGTCTTCAAAGACAACGTTGGCAAGGTACCAGATTAAGGTTGGTAGTACTTTATTCGAGCACTTAATACAATTAGTTAACAAACTGTGACGAGCAGGGGCGGGCTAGAGCCGTGAAACCCCCCCCCCCCCCCCCCCCCCCCCCCCCCCGGGGAATGGCGTGGCGCGAGGCCGGTGATGCGAGAGATAATGAGCGTCAGCTGCGCGGCTGCACCGGTCTCGTCTCTCACAGAGGAGCTGCGGAAGCAGGAGTGAGGGAGGGAGCGATAACAGTGAATGACTTTTTTTTTGAATGATTTTATGTTGTGTTTTTATTAAGTTTGTGTGGGCGGCCGTCTCTGTGATGAACTGCCGCCATTTTGCTTTCGTTTTGTTGTTTATTTATTTGATAATTAAAGTTACATTGAATGTTCGCGGTTCCCGCCTCCTTCTTCCCGTTCTTACAAACTGTGTTACACATACAATTAGTTTTTTTACTTACGAAAAACCGAACTCAGACCAGGTTGGTTGGGTTGAGGTGGTGTGGGTAGTGGTTGTATGGTCGGGGTATAGGGTGGTAGGGTAACGTACACTTTTGGCCTCAAAACAGCATTTTCGACGAACCCCTGTTGTGTGAAAGGAACCGTACTGGAGTTGTCTGGCAACGCCTCTCGTGTCTGCTACGTGTTTTCATGTGTATTTTCGGCAACTCACAGAAATGGAGTTATGAATATCATCTTCTGAAGGTTTTAGATCCAGTCACCGTTTTTCACAGGCGCTGCTCCCTTCTTCCGGTCTGCGCGCGACTCTCAACGGATGAACTCGCGCCTCGAATAGATTGTCGTGTCAACTGTAAAAACCTTTGAACTACACCATCTTTTGGAGATTTACTTTAGTCTCTACCACCATGGTTGAGATTGGAGATATTCAGGGCTAGCGCAATCAAAAAGCAAAATGAAACAAACAAACAAAATCGTTTGTGTGGTTAATCGTGTGACGTTTGTTTGCTCGAAAAACTGCATAATGCAAGACGTTGTTAAATTATAGAATAACATCAAACATAATTTCCGATACATGAGAAAACAAAATCAAACAAAAAAGTAGTCATAATTATTGAATAAATTTTAGATAGGCCTATTCATTAGTCACTAAACCTATGATATAGAAAGTCAAAATAATGACATAAAAGTCATGATTATGTAATGACCAAAAAAAGACTTTTTTTTGTCACAAAATGCTGCTTTTCATGTATTAAGGTTAACCAAGTACAAATATCTGCAGGTTATCAAATCAGCATCTGATCCTGGGTTTGATCCCCCCTCCCCACCCCCCCCCACACAATCCAATCAATAGTCGATGGATAAAATCACGTACCACTCTACATTTTCCCCCTTGTTTTATTGGGAATAGTCTGTTTCGCATAAATTTCGTCATATTATGGAAGTAAAATGACTTTGTAAATGCATCAATGCAGACTTCTTATGTGCAGCCCTGTCCTCCAAACTTAATCCCAGCATGCCCTTGTGCTGACCTGTTCCAGCAAATAACCCTTTGAAAACTACTGGAAATGAGCATTTACACCAGATTTCTGCCCTCACAGTCCGGTTGCATAATGATATTGATAGTAAACATGTCTGTGGTTCATTTCATACACCAATGAATCGGCTTGTTGTGCGCTGGATGTGGCATGTGGTGTGTGTGTTTTCAACTGAAACAGAATAAACTATTCTCTTCCCCAGAGGGTAGTTTCAGGTCATGTGTACAGTGCGGAGTGGAATTGTGGGATATATATTATGTGGATAACACTGTTTTCTGTAGTCAGTACCATGTTACTTGTCATTAAGCAGAGAAATGACTAATGGCACAAACCACAATGAAGCTCCACTTAGAGAACTCTGGCCTGGACTCCACCAGAACTTATTTTAAAGAAATAGTTGATGGAAGAATAAAAAAAACATTGTCAAGCTCTAAAAAGGACCACACAAAATCTTATTTACACTTGCATGGCATCTAAATCACTGACAAGACATATGAGAGCAGGCGCTTGCCACCAATCTTCAAATTTGGATATGTATGAATATAAATATAATGGACGGGATTGTTTTTTTTTTAGCATATGAAGACATATTTTGATCTGTTCCTCACACAAAGATATTGTTTGACCCAAGAAGACATGGAATATAGTGCACAAGCACAGCCAAATGCACTTCTTTTATGATACTGTTTTTGGTGCCTTTTTGTTATTTCCATGAAAGAAAAAAAGTGCTTTTGAATGACACGTAGGTGAATAAATGACAAAATGTTCATGTTTGGGTGAACTTCTCATGGTCACCCCAAATGGGTTATGGGGACCAAACTTGCTCATTTCTGTGACATTTATGCAAATATTTCTCAAGTCTCTCAGTACAAAAAAAACAAAAATAAAAGCGAGTGAGCGATGTGCGGAGCAGCTCCTGGCCTTAATTTAAACAGGCCCCACTGAGTCTGACAGCCCCCCTGTTTACATGAATAAAATCTGAAACAAATGTGAACACAATCACCCCCTTCACTACACACACACTCTTTACTGCTCTGTATTACTATGCAAGATGACTGTATCTCTCAGACCTCTCCCCACACGTAAAAGACCTGACGCCTTCTTGGAGAGAAAAAACGCTTTGTATCATGCACAAAAAATTATTCCTCTTAAAGCTGTATAATTCATCCAAACCAAATCCAAAGATAGACAGAAATATGCATGCATACCCCATATTTTTTTAAAATATTTATGGATAATGTACCAATCAACCTGACATTATTGCAAAAAGAGATATTGAGCGACCCGGCTGACCATACACTTTAACACCATGTAAAACAAACAACTGTACATTCAATATTTAGTTGAATATTTAATTATTTTTATTTCATGAGAAGAAAGAGACTTAAAAAAAACTATCACAGCTAAGTAGAGAAATCTGTTGCCTGGAACAACGGGTCAATAACACAATATTTGGTATATGACGATTGACCAATTAGAATCAAGTGCTGTCAAAATCAATTAATAGCTATTAATCACATCTGGGACAACAGTTTGTAAATGTATGCGTGTCTATGTCCTATATTGTACATATATATGCATGCACACACACACGTGTGATTATATATTTACAAACTTGTTATGTTACGATGCCATTAATCAATTTAAACAGCACTTGTGTGTGTGTATATATATATATATATATATATATATATATATATATATACACATTTTTTTGTTAGATGTATATAGATATAAATATATTTATAACTTCTCTATAGACATCTCTATTGAGACATCTCTATATACATCTCTATATAGACACTTAACACACCGTTCACACACACATGCGTCACACAGAATAGAATTTCTGCCTACAAAATTTACATAAACCTAAAATATGAATAAAAGTATGAATAAGTAATGAGCATGTGGTTGTCTAAGACTGGTTCTGAAAATCCCCATTTTTGTTTTGTAACTGAGAGGAAAGACACTGCCTTGTGTACTGCATATCTCCATGGCATCAGAGATGGGCGGGCCATTGTCCTTGTGCGCTTCCATTAGTTAACATGCCACATAAGAAAAACGACTGTCTCCTTCTTTCTCTCTCTTTATCTCTCTCTCTCACAACACACACACACACACACACACACACACACTAAACAGCACTGGCTTCAGTCTGTTTAAAAGTCTCTTTAACCAATGAGTTATAAATCAATTTTCTTTATTTTTAATCAGTGGTCTGGCAGTACGCTACAAACAACACAAAAACAAAAAAGCAAGAAAACAAACAAACAAAATGACTACAATACCCAAACTTGGCACTGGAAGAATGCGTGAATGAAATCAATGGAGTCGTCACATAGTTTGTTCCAATGTGTGAAGAGACTCAATGTGTGTGTACACAAACCCGAAGCCAAACAGAAACATCACTGATCGAGCTTCCAAACAGCTGTCACGAGTACAAACAGCAAAATTATTATCATTACCAATAACATCATTACTATGTCGTTCATATTACAAACAGGCAGTAAACCGTTACATCATGGCTGCCTTCGGTTCCCCCCCCCTGGGAATGAAACGTCTGACCCATAAACACCCATCGGGCTTCAGTCAGAGCGAGACCCTTCGTTCCCAGACTATTAGATGCAGCTAAGAAATGAAAATGACCCGACAACCAACAGCAAAGAAGAAAAAAAAAATAAACATGAAGGCAAAAACAAAAATAAGGAAAAAAAAAAAGAAGTAGAGATAATGAACAACCGTGAATTTCCTCTGGGAGAGAAACAACGATTTAGACTTGTTAAAACGCTAAATAAATGAGTTGATGAAAAGGATGCAGGGTTATTGCAATAGAATGAGCGACATCCTCAAATGCAACGCTGACTGAAGCCGCACATGTGTGATACATGCATGAGCTGCGACTAAATGCACTGCTGTAGCTGCTCTCGCTGTTTTTTAAAAACCGCCAATTCTCCATGAGTGAACCTCATAAAACTCCCAGAATCAAAAAGAAAAGCAATCACAAATATTTTTTTTTTACATGCGATTATCCTCTTTTAGAAGATTTTTTTTGCATCGAGACTGACAATTACACACATTCACCTCCCAAACTCATTACCATAACATAAACACTTTACTTCCAGACATTTTTGTAATTCCCATTATTCTACAAGATGGTGATTATTATCATATTATCATTACTGTAATTTTTACTTTATTACAGTACACACAGTGTAATACAATTATTTTTAAATTTAGATCAGCATAAAAAGGCAGCACAATTGCATTACAGTAATGACAATACATTCTTTTTGCATTACGGTAATGAAAATGTTTCGTTTTTTGTATTATTTGGATTTTTTTTTCATTATGGTAATGATGTATATTTTTTAGCATTACGGTAATGAGAATTTTTAGGGCAGGAAGTGCTCATTGTCTGAAGTAATTGTGGCGGAATGCCAAAAAGTCTCCCCTAAAACTAGTGATTACGGTTCCCGGTCATTGACATATACATCTTTTTGCAATACAGGTTTATTGGTTGAAATGTTTTTAGTTTTTTTTTTTTTGTATTATTTGTGGATTTTTTTTTTTTTTTTGGCATTATGGCTCAATGTTATTTATTTTTTAGCATTACCGGTAATGAGAATTTTTTGGTGAATGGAAGTGCTTCATTGTCTTGAATGTAATGGTAAAAATGATGTTTATTTTTTTTTTTTAGCAGAATCTAATGAGCCATACAGCGTAAGCCATTTCGGTTTAATAAAATGAGAATTATATTTTTTTAAATTAAGAGAATTTTTTATAGAGGCGGGCAGGAAGTGCTTCATTGTCTTGAAAGTAATGGTGCAATGCCAAAAAAGTCTCCCTAAAAGTGCATTACGGTAATGACAATACATTCTTTTTGCAATATCGGTAATGAAAATGTTTAGTTTTTTTGTATTATTTGGATTTTTTTTTTTTTGCATTATGGCAATGATATATATTTTTTAGCATTACGGTAATGAGAATTTTTGGAGGCTGGAAGTGCTTCATTGTCTTGAAAGTAATGGTGCAATGCCAAAGAAGTCTCCCTAAAAGTGCATTACGGTAATGACAATACATTCTTTTTGCATTACGGTTAATGAAAATGTTTAGTTTTTTTTGTATTATTTGGATTTTTTCTTCATTATGGTAATGATATACATTTTTTAGCATTACGGTAATGAGAATGTTTGGAGGCCTGGAAGTGCTTAATTGTCTTGAAAATAATGGTGCAATGCCAAAAAAAGTCTCCCTAAAAGTGCATTACGGTAATGACAATATATTTTTTTTTGCACTACGATAATTGGGGGGGTGCTTAATTGTCATGAAAATGCACAAACAGTCTCCGTAAAATTCCTTTAAGGAAACCATACTTCTTTCTTTAGATTTACCCAGACATGTTTCACGAGATTCACCCAGCCAAATGCGCAAGTGAGGTTCTAGATTGCAGCTATAACTGTACACTAAACATGCGCCAGAACATTATCATTCCCTTTCAAATGGAGTCTTAAAATTGATACTATTGTTTATGAAGGTCCTTTAGAATGAAAGGAAGAACTGATCCTGGAACCGCAAGTGGAAAGACATGAACACAGAGTCTATATTTAAAGACTTCCAAATGCTGATTTCTCATTACTAAAATAAGGCAGACTAAGGCTGCATTTAAAGCGTCCTCAGCGATGATATTTGACAAAAGAACGCTCTTCAGATGTTCCGTTAAATGTTATTCGGGAAGTTGGTCCTGCATTTTTTCTCTCGCTATTTTCAGGGCATCAGGTGAAGTGCACAGCCAATAATGGAGCGCAAAAACACAGAGATTAAAGACAGAGATAGTAAGATAGAAAGCAGACGTTTCAGCAAAAGCAATCTGCCTTCAGAAGAACATCTGTGTTTGATACCATCGGCAACAATTATTTTATTCTTCATTATTTTTATTAGCAAACTGGTTGGATATTTATCCTCATTACAAAACTTTTTTTGTTTTTTTAACCAAAGAAACTTTTCTTCTTAAAAATAAATTTTATTGTTTTGTCCCTCTACTTGCACAACATTCTCTTGTTTCTTACTCTTTTTAGAGCCATATTTCTCTTCATTAGGGTCAATGTGAATTCATGGGACAGACATGACTCGAAACAAACAGGTGGTCATGATATGGTTATACATTTGAGGATTCATTTTGGCAGCATAAACGGGTCGTTTTGTGAGCAAATGGCTCGATTTCGCTCGATTTTCGTCTCGTGGTGTGCAGCACTGATATGAACCTTTACATTTGGAATGTCTTACAAACATTGAGCACTTTTTTGGATAGCAAAGGAAGTTCAAGTATTTGATCGTTGCTCTCAAGTATATCCTCAAAAACTGCCGGAAACCTCTGTGTGTTTATGCTGTCAAAATGCCACCCTGTGACTGGGAGTGTGAGTACAAGTGTGTGATGTTTTGTGTGCATGTGTGGGATTTATCTAACAGTGACGCCTAGCTTCTCCAGAACACGCATGCCCTTCTCCTGGTACTCCTCTCTGGTCATCCAGAAGTTGTCTTTGTCCTTCATGATGTCAGCTAGCACCGCTCCGCCCAAAAACACCATGTGTTTACGGCGTGGAGGATCCTCGATGCGGATCTTAAACTTCTACAGAAAGAGAAAAGAGAGATTTAGTGAAACAGCAATGCTGTATGTGTGTGAAAAAACTCAAAAGGGTTAGAAATTGATCTAGATATCTATAACACAAAGGCAAAAATGCACCGGTAATGATTCATACATTTTAATATGACTAATCTTTGACATGTGATTATACTTAATTGTTTGTAGTTTAGTGCATCAGCAAATATCACAGTGACCTTTCTCAAGATTTGGAAAAAAAAATAAAAAAAAAAGAAGTAAAAATGTCCTCAAAATGTTTGTATCAGGGGGAGTTCCCCTTTAATAAAGGAAGTTCGGTTACACTTTATTTTTAAGGCGTCAGTATTACAGTGTAATTTAAGTACTCAGTAATGACTATTAACAAGATGTACTTACTATAGGTTTAGGGTTAGGATGAGGGTTTGGTTTAGGGTTAATTGCATGTAATTATGCATAATTTCTAGTAAATACATATAACAATGACACTGTAAAATAAAGTGTTACCGGAAGTTCATTTCTGACATCATAGTCCATTGATAATATCAAATACTGAAGAATAACTTAGTCAAAGGATGTTTTTAGGACACCTGCATCGTGGAAATGGTCCGATGGAGTAAGTCTGTATTACATGTTAGTTGTTGTTAAGGATGTGTTTTTCGTACCGAGAGCTTGTCGACGTCTCCCTTCAGAACTCTCTCCAGGTAAAGCTGCTTGAGCTCACGCTCCAGGCGAGACGGCAGACCTGGATACATCGTAGAACCGCCCGACAAGACAATGTGTTTGTAAAACTCAGCCCTGAAATAAAGACAGAGACAAATATGAGTGTGTATATGCATGGACACAAAAATGACAATATAATAATGACGTTATAATTATAAAATATTATTAAATATTATTACAATTATAAAAATGTAATATTATAGAATTATATATTTTGTTTAGTATTTTCAAATGAATTTAATAGAAAATTATAACTTTTTAATAAGCAAATAATTATTATTATTAATATTATTATAATAAAAACATTTAACAAAAATAACATTTAATTAATTATCTTTTTTCTCCCCAATGACATTACAAGTGTTGGTAAATTGCAGCCTGAGACAAAAAAAAAGTATTAAAAAAAGATAATATATGACAATATAACAGAAATATGTAATATAGAAATACATAATACCTAAAAAAAATAATAAAAAATAACTATTTTTTTTAAAAGATATCACATGATTTGTAAAACGCAGCCAGAGACAAAAATATTATACAAATATGATAAAGAAAAAAATAAAACTAAAAGATATTTAACAAAGATAAAGATATAACATGTAATACGTACTATTTTATGTTACATAATATTGAATATGAAATGTGTATATTTGAATTGACCTGGTGTCGATGTCGGCTGCCTGGATGGTGTTGAAGAGCAGTTCTGCCACACCTACTCCCTCCACGTTAATGAGGTGAGGCTGGAACAGAGCTTCAGGAGCCTCGAACCGCTCGCCGCCCACTTTAATCACTCTACCGTCCGGCAGCTGCAAACCCAGTGAGAAACTAGTGTGAATTCTCCTACTTTAACATGGATGAGAGTGAAACGGTTTTAAAAGCATGGAATTCCCTCAACACGCTGCTGCCCTCTAGTGGCAATGACAAGCCAGAAACTACAGCCACAGTATCTCAGAAGACGCATCAGGGTTCCAGTCTACCATTCAGATGTAGATTGTGGATCAGGCCGAACTCACCGTGTAAGACTCTACCAGCACGGTGGTCTCCAGCGCAAGCTTCTGCTCCTGCTCGATGTTGTAGCCCACGTAACACAGCTTCTCCTTCATCATCCTCACCGTCTCGAAGTCCGCTGAGTGGTTGAAGGCATAACCCCTCAACAACAACAGCTGGAGAGACGCAGAGAGTGTTAAGATGTGCACTGAAATAAGATGAAGAACTAAAATGTGCTAGACAAACATGGTGATTATTACACACTAGACTGACAAGTCGAGCTGACTCGTTCACTTTCTCTGACAGAACTCACAAGCTTCTCGCTGATATGGTCATATTTACACTAAACGCATAAGCATTACATTAGGAATCTGCAATTGGACTGATTCAGACTGATGAAAACAGGTGACAAAGAGAGTATCTATGGAGCTGTACCTTGATGAGGTAGCGTGTGATGTCTCTTCCAGCAATGTCCAGGCGGCGCGTGAGATGAGGAAGAGAGAAGCCTTCATACACTGGACAAATATGAGTGACACCGTCACCAGAGTCCACCACCACACCCGTCAGCAGACCTGCAGAGAACATTCATTCACAAATATGAGCTTACTGAAAACTTGAGTAAGTGAATTTTTTTTTTTATTATATTTTATATACTTATATTATATATTTAATATTATTTAAATCCATTATAATGTTTATATATATATATATATATTTATATTATATATTATATATATATATATTTGTGTTCAATATGTATTACTTATTTACCTTAATAAATATTAATTAATTATTTATATATTGTGTAATATTTATTATATTTATTATATTTATTTTTATACATTACATATTACATTTATATACATAATTATTTTTTATATATATTATCCATTTAATATTTATTATTTTTTAGATATTTACATATATTTAATATTATTTTTTTTAACAATTTTAACATTTATTATATTTTTATTTATTATAATAAATATTAAATATATTCATTATTTTTTATTTGTATACATTCAATATAATATTCATATAATATATTTAATATTACATTTATTACATTTTATTTTATTATTTGTATATATCCAATATTCATTATATATATTTTAATACATTTATTTACTATATTTAATATTTATTACATTTAGTAATTTATTTTATTATTTTCAATATTTATTATGTAGTTTAATACATTTATATATTATATTTAATATTTTATTTTTTTTATTATACTTTCATTTTAACTATTAAAATTAACACGAAAAAAAAAAAGGCTCCATTAACTTCCTTACTGTCTTTTTCTGTCCCTATAATGCCCTCATTCATCAGTGCATGTTATTCTAAAGAAATAAATGTTTTGTAATCAATCATCAGTTCACGCCTCTGGTTAAACCCCATTGGCAGGTTCAGTACCTTGAGCGTAAAGCGTGAGCACGGCCTGGATGGCGATATAAACCCCTGAGAACTGATAGGTCTCAAACATCACCTACAGGAAGACAAAAGGGTCAAAAACCACACAAACACAAACCTCATTCATCAGAGGTCTAATACAACAAACAGACGCTCAAACCTCGATGATCTTCTCTCGGTTCTTGGTGGGGTTCATGGGCGGCTCCGTGAGCAGGATCTTGCAGTTTCGCGAGTCGATGTTGAGCTTCTCAGGGCCGAAGGTGTAGTCCCACAGATGCTTCATATCGTCCCAGTTCCTCACGATCCCGTTCTCCATCGGATAGTTCACCTCTAGCATGGAGCGCAGCTCGCTCGCCTCATCGCCCACCATTAGGTCCTACAGGTCACAGAGGAAAGGTCAAAGGTCAGTAGGCTCAATGTCATGTTATCGTTCATTTCGAGTTGAACGGCAGCTGTCCATGTTGAAAGAGAAACTAAGTGTTAGATGGGAAAAGCAATTTCATTCCATCGATATATTTTAAGAAATGCACTCATGAGTTGACTAACGAAGCTCTTCTGTCAGCAAAAACATTAAAAGCACTGCAATACAGTCATTAAAAGTGAGTAAACAGGCCACGACATCTCAGTGTTAGAGTTCAAGTCTTGAGTTGAGATATTTAAAAGAACACCGAAAATATAAAAATAAAAGCTAATTCAAAATAATATTATTGTATATAAATAATTAAAAAAAAAAAAGACTCCCATATATTTTATTTAACAATAAACAAATATTATTACAAAAATTTCCCTTTATTTTCCATGTCTGGAAATCAAGCTTTTAACCAGATATTTCCAGGTTTTGTATGAGCACGAACCCTGTATATCCTGTTTAGACTCTGCACACTCGTGCCATTCAGTACAGTGAAGTACCAGTGCATTCTGGGTAGTGGCAAACATTGCTCACATACAAGCAAGATCATTTCATCAGGGTTAGTGAGAGGACAAGATTTATTATTAGTTTTGACTGGAGAGAGGATCACTACAGCTCAAAGTCACAGCCATACAAACACTTACCAATACCATCCTTCTACAGTCCTACAAAGACAATGTGCAGAGAACAGGAGAGTAAAAACTGATGCAGGATCAGTGCTCTAATCGCACTCACTCTTCAAATAAGAGTCAAAACACGTCTGACGAACAAAAGTCCTCATTACGTTAAAAAAATTAAACTCATAAAGAATCAAAGATTCATTGCAGTCTTATGAGATACTATTATAGTTTTTTTAAATCAGTTTTTTTTAATATATTTTCCATTTTGATTTTAGTTCATTGAAGTAATTTTGTTGTTTTAGTCATTTTTAATAGTTTTTTGTCAATATAATTTATAATGATTTTTTTTTTTTAGTTTTAGTACATCAATCCTTGGCAACTAGCTAACGAAGCACCATCAGTAATTATTAACATAACATTAAAATTATTTTATTCTTTGTTCAATTTATTTTGTGAAGTGCACAACGAAGGAGGTTAATATTTTATTTAAATCCACACGGAAAACTCAGGAGATCGTCAGACACTGGACAGAAAGAACCCGAGGCTTAAATACACAGGAAAACGTAATAAAGGTGAGCAGAAACAGGTGTATGGACACTAATTAAATGGGACCTATTAAGCCCCTTTTCACAAGATATATTGTAGTCTCTGGTGTCCCCAGAATGTGTCTGTGAAGTTTCAGCTCAAAATACCCCACAGATCATTTCTTATAGCTTGTCAAATTTGCCTCTCTTTGGGTATCAGCAAAACCACACGGTTTTTGCGTGTGTGTGCCTTTAAATGCAAATGAGCTGCTGCTTCCCACCCCCTTTCCAGAAGAGGGCGGAGCTTCAACAGCTCATGCTTCGGTTGCTCAACAACAACAAAGCTGGAGAATCTCACGTCGACACTGATGGAGAGACTCAGGAAGAAGTTACAACTTTTAGACGTTTCTGAACGGTTAGTGGATAAATTTATGTAGTTGCTGTGGAGTTGATTCAACTCATCGACTAGCATGTGCCGTCATGTTAATCTTTTGTTAATCTAGTGTTGAATTGACCCTCATTTGTGAAGCAGTCCAGCGTAAAATGACCGCATCAACAACACTCTACTACAACAACTCTTCCTCTTCTCTAAAGCAGCCCAACATGGCCACACCCCCTTTGTAGAGTGTTCTCGGGGGCGGGGTTTATGTAAATTTTAGGGTTAGTGATGTCACCAACCTGAGAAGAAGCATGCTGTAGTCCCTACCAACTGTTTGTTGTAGTCCTTAAAAAAACGATTTCTGTAAAAGAAAATATCTCCCTTTGCACTGAACTTAGAGCGTCGTAACTTTGCAGATGTTGTTTATGCTCAAACAACAACATTACAAACTAACTAAAGTTAAAAACATGAAATCATAATCATGGACCCCTTTAACAACTAGGGAAACTAACTAGGAACTCAGACAAACGGGAACAGAGCAAATAGAGTAAAAACGAAACTAAAATTGAAAATGAACGACATGCTGTCTTATTGGGCTAAGAACATTTATTTATATATATATATATAAAAAAGAGGGTATAGAATTAAGGAATTCAGGAACAGGATTTCTCATTATAGAGTGAAAACAGAAAAAAAAAATCACTTGTTAATTTGAAGAATTTACACTCTTGTTAGATGGATAAAATTAAAATAACTTTTAGTGCTTTTACTATGCATGACAGAGCACAAAATTTATGAATTAAATAAATGTCAAATTTATTTATTTTTTAAAAAATTATTTCCAAAAACCTGTTCCCCTTCATGATTAAAATGAGACACATCAAGTTCTAAAAATTAACATTGTGTTTATGGCTAAAAAAGGGTCCGGGACCAACAGAAACTAAACTTCGGTGATATGCCTAAAACATCTTTTAATATTTTTTTAGACTTTTGTCAATAATAAATATTTCTGAATTTGCTCAAAAGAGTATTATTATTATTTTCAATGAGAGAAAAACCCATAAACCCCTCTCACTGCTCATGTGGGCTCCAGCCATAGTGAAAGTGTCTCAGCAGGAAGTTCAACTCAAGCAGGAAGTTATACAAGTTTACGTTCCTTACAAAATAAGACCATGGTGTTGCATTGAAATCCGTAGAATGGAAATGTCCAACCTCTGATTCAAAATCTAGTGAGCACCTAACATGTAAACCGTTTTACGGTATAGACAATAGCCATGTTTCCATGCAAAGTTATGCACGAAATTCAAATATCGCATAAAACATTTGCAAATAAAAGCACTGTTTCTATCTAGTGAGCCGAAGAGAACCAAATGGCCGTCCCTGATGAACTGAGGTAACGAGAAAACTTTACCTTGATCTCGATGTTTCCCACTTTGGCAGTGGAGCGGATGATGGGTCTCCCCACCAGAGCCGGAAAAATGTGCTCTGGGAAATTAGAGCCGGCATATCCACACTTCACAAACTGAAAGACAGACAGAAAGATACATCAGTAAAAATCTGACCAATCAGAATAGAAAAAAAGAGGGGGGGAAGAAAGAACAGAAAACTAAAAACCAAAATAAAAATAAAGTAATAAGAACACAAAATGACTAAAAATGTTTAATTTTACATTATAATTCAAACTATTAACACTCAACGAAAGAGAGAGAAACTCAAAGCGCACTTCATGACAAACAAAACGAATTCAAAATCCAAATTACACAAGATTTTTCCAACCATTTCCTCTACCTGTGATCGGTGTAAATCTGCAGAGGGCTCTCTTACCCATCTCTTTTGGACATGCCCTAAACTTTATCATTTTTTGGTGTGACATATTTAAGTGGTTTTCAGACATGTATGATTTTACGTTTGAGCCCGATCCAGAGATTGCATTGTTCGGATATTCTGCCTCTTTGTCAGACCATAATGTCTCTCATATTTACGGAATGATTATTGCTAAGAGCATCATTCTAAGACTTTGGAAATCGGATACCGTACCTCAGTTCAAGACCTGGTTGACTCATCTTACTGGAATATGACACATGGAGAGAGTCCGGTATGGAATTATGGGTAACTTTGACAAATTCTACAATATATGGCAATCCTTTCTGGATCATCTAAGCCAGTTAAATGCTGACTCTGACCAGTAATGCTGGCATAGTATGCTGTCCGCTCTGCCCTCTACTGAGTGCTTAACTACTGAAACCACATATATGCCCTGGTTCTTAATATTTTCTGTTTATTTCTTTTCTACTACTATTATTAGTATTAATTCTTGATGATATTACTAATTATTAATAATAATTTATATTGTGGTTTTTTATTGTTAATATTGTGATTCATCGATTTGTATTTTGTTTTCTTTTGCTTGTTTCCTTTTTTTTGTAAAATTCTAATAAAAATACTATTAAAAAAAAAAAAACGAGGCGTTTCACCTGAGAAAAGTCTCACGTTATCCCCTTTTTCCCAGGGTAATGTTTATGTTTTATACAAATATTACTCAAATAACATCATGTTTTTGGACATGCACTACAATAATTGCATGTTTTTTGAACATTTACCACAGAATGTGAACATTAGGACCGTTACCATGAAAATATGTTGTTCTGGACACTTATTATGATAATATTATCACGTTTTCCTCGACATTTCATACTATAGTATTGCAGGATATGCACTATACTATGATTTGAAGAACCCTGTTGTGTCATTGGTTATCAGAGAGCGATGATGGAAGGTGTTTCTGTGACTTGTCTAGTATGTCACTTCCTCTCTCGGCCAGATGTGAGATTACAAACTCGGAAGTGAGTTTGAGATCATCTTTATCTTTCGATTTACAGACAAAAGCGCACATGCATCATTGATAAAAATGTGCATAAACATGGCATTTCATCAATAATGCATGCTCACACTGCGACTTCACCAAAATATGTGTAAACGTCAATCATGTACACAGCTATACAGAAACATCCACAGGGATAACCAGTTGTAATCTATCGTGATATAAGATTGCTGTGCATCTGCTCTGAGTGTTTTCCACATTACAGCTCGAGTGTAAATCACAGTGTAAAATAAGGTGCCATCAGTTCACTTCCTGTTCCGCTGCATCTTTTTTCCTGCAAGCCGTCATTAAAACACACACAAGCGCGAAATAACACATCATTCAGACCGGGCCAAGCCGTTCGAGGTCGGCTTTCAAACTCACCCCGGTCCCGTTGTCACACACCACCACTTTCCTGCCTTGACTATCCATGTTTCTACAGACTCGGTGAATCCGCCCTGATCTCAGCACCACCGCCGCCGCCGCCGCTACCGCTGCTGCTGTCTTCGGCCAAGCGGAAGTGAGCGCCCTGCCCTTCACTCCCCTTCAAAGTAAAAGTCCGTCACGACGCTACAAAATAAAAGTCACTCGTTATGAATAAAAGTTACTTAAAATAGCACACACCTTTCACAGATAAGCTAGATTATCCACTGGTTTTATTTCAGAACCCAGACTTTAGCAATAACTAAATTATCTATTACAATATGTCATTAAAATCAAAAATGGGGATTTATTAACAGCCCTGTGAACTGTATTGTAGACAATATGCAAAGTGATTCATAATATTTTTATAGGTATGTTGCATTTTATTATTTGTATTTAGCATTGTTTATTTAGTGAGTAACATTTTATTTTACAGTGCCGTAGTTACACGTTACTACATGTACTTACTATAATAATAACTAACCCTGATATAAACCAAACCCTAACTGTAACTCTATAGTAAGTACATGTAGTTAATTAATAGTACTCAGTACTTTTTTGAGTAATTACAATGTAACTATGACACTGTAAAATAAAGTGTAACAATTTATTGACTCCAGTTGTGAGATAATATTATAAATATCTATATGGCCGTTTTTTCCCCATTATATCAGTCAAAATTGACCCTTCGCATAGACACGCCCCCTTTAGTTACTGTTGCTATGTCCGACAAGCCATGCGCCTGAGCAAAGAGGACACTGACAACGTATGAAACAGTTTCATATTTAAAATATTGTAATTTTTTTAAAGTAGTTTAAACAATAAATAGCGTCTAGTGTGTCTTTAATGTGTCATGACAGATCGCTGTAGCTCCTTCAAGCGGCTCGTGAACCGATCATCTCTTCATACTAGTTCATTTATAGCATCAAATAAACATGAATGAACATCAGAAGGAATGTTGTTTCAAGCGTGGAAAGACGCGAGTACACACAATTGTTCAAGTTCACCAACGTTAATCTACTAACTCCCCTGACTGCTTTGTTAGACAAAATGGGGGATTCAGGGTTATGATTGGTCAGATCGCCTGTCACTCAAACTGTTTGAGAAGGGTCAATTGTGGCCAATGAAAATGCTGAGTGGCTAGTAACTTTGGAAAACTACTAGCGACAATGGCCAGTGGAAAAAAAAAGTTAAGTTATGTATGTATGTTATTTATGCATTTATTTAAATGATTTTTGATATTTATGCATGTTTTCTGAAAAAGTTTAAAATTATCTTTTTCTCCAATTATAGAATATATAGGATAAAAAAAAACTATTTTATAACTCATTTCATCATTTTTCTATGTTCTAATTTTGAAGGACTTAAAGTTCTCAAAATCTCAAAAGCAAGCAGGCCAGTAGCTCTCCTGTTCAATTGATACACAAAAATAGATAAAAATGCAAAATAATTGATAAAAATAGACAGCTCAGTTCAAACACAATTGTTTAAAAATACCTGAAGTTATTTTAAGGGCAGATACTCAGTGGGACAATTATGGATTTATAAGCAATTTACTTCTCTCTTACATTTAATTCATAATTACCATCTTACAATTATGAAAAAAACAAAACAAACAGAAGTCCAAACAGACAGGCAAATCACCCATCCACTGGTCCCATTGGGCATGTATGTTCAGGAGAGAGAATTCAAAATATAAAAAAGAAAAGAAAGACAATAAAATATCTCAGATGCTTCAAGAACGATTGTTCAAACAGTGACAGCAGTTCAGCTTCATCCAGTGCATCCTCAGACAGAACAATGATCAAATATACAAGTTGTAAAAATAAAATTAACATCTTAAATAAGATTGAAAAGTAACAGCTAATTTTGTTGACCTGAATGAGCAAAAGCAAATCAGACATCAAATATTCAGACAGCTTCAAACTCAAATGCCACAAAGTCTCCCAGAGCTTGAGAGACTACAGCTGCGATTCCCCATAAAATATACAATTAAATAACATATAGCTGTAAACTAATGCCAAACGCAGCACAGCGATTTAAAACAAAAGCACACTCAGTTCAAGCACGCAGCTGAGAGATTTACAATTTACACTTTACATGACTTAAAAAAACCAGGCATACCATATACAGCAACCAGGAGGTTTACCCAATGTCAAAATTACCCACAACCCCTCTAATGCTATCCTTTTACAGAGGAAAAACGCTTAAAGTACCCGTTTACCTTCATAAAGACAGCAACACAACAGCAGGATCGTGTGATCAGTGTGTGAGACAAACAGGAGGTAAAACCTTAGTGTGTATGTGGCCGAATCGGTTGAAATTGAGATGATAGAGAATTATCTCATAAATGAATCATTCATAAATCATTTATGAGATAAAGAAATGTTAGTGTCACCCCAAAATTATATTATGCATTAAGAGAATAAACCTTATTTTTAGAATTCTTACATTTTTACACTGATAATTAAAGCATTTCTCCTCTTAAAATTGTCATTACCATATTGCAAAACATGCTAATACTGTAATGCAGTGAATTAAAATCATACATATTTTTAAACTAAAACTTAGCATAAAGGAAGTGCAAAAACACTTCATTTAAATAATGTCGCGTTTTTACATCACATTATTAGGAATGAGTTTTTTTGGCATTATGGTAATGATAAATAGAAGGAAAATGTGCTTAACTGTCATGAAAATAAATGTTAAAAGAAAAAAACATTTTCCTAATGCACAACCTAATTTCTTAGTTTTGAAATATGACCCAGAGAGGTTTTCTGGAGATGTCAGGTATGCAATATATTTTGCGGTGTACAGACGTGAAGAACAGCAGCTTGATGAAGTTCGGTGCAGCACCACTGGTGTGGGGTCGGTGTTTCATGCCATCCGCTCCTCACAGGAGCACAAACTCATCTGCGCTTCCTCTCTTATTGTTCCTGCTCATTCTGTTGCATGAGAAAATGTTTGCAGGACCGTCCATGGAGCCCCCGCTCTGCCCCTCCAGTCCATAGTTCTGTCCCCTGCCCTCGACAAATGTAAAGATGGGATACTTCTCTTTAGAGGACGACAAAGCCTGAAAAAGAACAAAAAATTATTATATATATAATCATTATGGCTGTCAAACGAATAACAAGTTTAATTACACCATGTGGAGAATTAATTAATCTAATTAATTGCAAATTAGGCTTAGAAATTACACCCAAAAGACAGTTTAAAGTCATTATTGTGTAAAGCATCAAACAGAAATGATAAAGAGTGGCTTTAGAATTTTTTGTTTACTTTAGAAATAAAAAATATTTTTATTTAATTGAACATAGAATTTATGAACATATGAGGGTGAGTAAATGATGGCAATTTAAATTTTTGGGTAAACTATACCTCTAATGGGTTATTTATTAATATGGATTTTTTTTAAATGAAATGATACTGTAAATAAGAAACTAAAACTGCCAGTAGGTGGGGTTAAATAATAATTAATTCAATTAATATATTAGTTATGGGGAAAAAAATAAATAAAAAAATAAATATATAAATATGATTTCCCCTACTTGGAGTGCAACAATTTCTCCTAGTGTCACTGATTCAAACAAGACACTCACTTCACTGACCGCTGAGCACAACGACTCAAAGTCTTTCTTGGTCTGTGCGTAGAACCCGATGGTACAGCTGGGGTCCATACGACTGAAGTTCATCTTCCTGGGTGAGTTACAGTGAAAAGACTACGAGAGAGAAGAACGCTGGAGCTTCAGATTCTCAGATACGGTCCAAACTTTGGAATTAAAATGTCCTCTGATGCAAATTTAATGTTTCGCTTATTCTGTACGTGTGTTTGGGTCTCACCTCCAGAGAGAAGTTGCCTTGGGTGACGTCCACCACCGGCTGACAGTAGTGTGGGTCTAGATACAATAGCTGCTCATCTGGAAGAGAGAGCAGCCAATCAGAGAGTAGACAGGAACAAAGTAACCATTTAAAACATAGTATATATCACAGTATATATCTAACTATTAACATAGTTCTAGTCACATACCTTGAAAGCCAATAAAAAACAGAGAATGCTTGGGTTTTTCCTCCAATAATTCCTATACAGCATTTTAACTTGAGAATGTTCTAGAAAAGGAGAGATTGTTCATTTAAAACAAATGTCAACATAAAGCCATTTATTTAAGTAATTTAAAAAGTTATAGTATTCTAATGTAATGTTAGCTATACATTTTTTAAAAATAAATAAAATAAAAACTCTTTTGGTCAGTTTGCAAAATTTTGACTTTTTTTCTTCTGATTTCTGACTTTACATCTTGCGATTCTTTTTTTCTACCACAAAATAACAAAATCAAAAAATGGTAATTGTCAGTTTTTATCTCACAATGTTTTTTTTCCTCAGAATTGCTAGTTTATATCTTGCAGTTCTGAGTTTATGTCAAAAGAAGTCTGAATTGTGAGATAAAATGTTGCAATTTTTTATTTTTACTCTGTGGTATTTATATATGTATATACCTGTGTGTGTCTATATACACACGTATATATAATAAATACAATAATAATAATAATAATAATAATATTAACAATATCATTTTTTTTTTTTCATACACACATATTATGTAAACACAAACATAATGTTAATGTTAGATCACGATTAATCGACTTGACAGTGCAAATATTTTTATTTTCAAACGAATTCATATTTTTTTGTGTTGGTAAAATTATGTGCAGTACATGTACCTTAACACACTCAATGTAGGAGGGGTTTAGTGATTCTCCTCCGAGCCGAACCGGCACTAGAATGATGACTGATTTCCATCCCGTGCCACCGGCCTCAGACCGCTCTTGAGTCAGGGGCGACTCACACAGCCGCATAACATCTCCTTTATATACTGCAAAACACACAAGCAGAAGTATGAGACAAACATCATTTACAAACATAAAGTTTCAGTTTCACTAACTGATTTTGTAAAATTATCACATGATGCATAAGGTGAAGACTCACCCGTGCAGTCCTGTGCCACGTATACAGCAAGGTTGTGAAACTCAGCTGTTCTATCCACTGCTTTTCTGGTAGAAGAAAAGACAAAAACAAAAACAGTCACAATTAACAGAGTTCAGTAAAATATACGCTGATATTATAATAATACATTTGTTCTCCTCTCACCTCAGCATGTGTGCCACTACGGATGGGCCGTACCAGTCCCCTGCCCTCTTCCCAGACTCCTTTCCCAGCTCCACCAGCTGGTGGACGCCAAATGGAGCCGAGGGATGGTCCCCAAAAAAAGACACCACCTTCCTGTGTAAATCTTCCACCTGAGGGTCATGGCTGGCTGCAGGGCATTGCTCCGTGGTCCGCATATGACCCACACTACTGCCAGAGCTGAGGTCCCTCTGGGGAATTGGGCTGGTCCAGGAAGAACTAAAGGAAGGCAGGGACATACCAGTCGGGCGGGAAGGAGAGCGGGGCTTCAGCACCTCGAAATCCACGTCTGAAAGAGGATGACAGTCCGTCCACCTCCAGTCTGGGACACAGAGAGTAGCATATAAGATATAAGATTCCTGAAATTATGATGCATCACCATTTCCACAACTGTTTTCAACACTGATAATCAGAAAATCATCATATTAGAATGATTTCTGAAGGATCGTGTGACACTGAAGACTGGAGTGATGATGCTGAAAATTCAGTTTTGATCACAGGAATAAATTACATTTTAAAATATATTCAAAGCTTTTTTTTTTTATTTTGGGAGAGTTCACCAAATTGTTTTTATTTTTTTTAATAATTCTTCTTTTGTGTTCAGCAGAAGAAAGAAACTCAAATAGGTTTGGAACAATTGAGGGCGAGTTCTAGATGACATTTTTGGGTGAACAATCCCTATAAAAATTGTAATAATATTTCAAAATATTACTGTAATTTTGATCAAATTAAAAAAAAAAAACACACAATCTTGGTAAGCTTAAGAGACTTCTTTCACAAACATTTGAACAGTAGTGTATATATTAATACGCTTAAACTAACAGACTATACTACTTAACTACAGCCGTTTCCTGTGATTATTTATGGATAATAAAATAATTATTTAAGCAAAGTTTTAGACTCTCTTTGCATCATTAATGTCCTGCTTTATTGGTAGCACTTTATTTTACAGTAAGTGCACTTTCAATGCTCTTGAAATGGGTTTCAATGCTCCTCTACATGGGTTCAGATTAAGCTTAAGGGTAGGTTAAGGGCTATTACCAAGTTATAAACCAGTTATTGTAATTACTACATTGTACGTTCATGCAAAACAGGACTGTAAAACAAAGCGCTCCTGTTTTATTTGCAGCATTACATTTAAATGAAAATAAACAAATGCAAAAGTAGATGAGACCTGGCGGCAGGAGGTGCTGCAGTAACCCCTGCGCCAGCATCATTTGTCCACTGCGCAGCATGCAGCCCCAGCCGCAGTCCGTAGTCAGGCTGGATCCCTCCAGCTGAGGAAACTCCCTCCTGTAGGTGAGCCACACGCACGACACAAACACCTGCCGGAAACGCTCCACCTCATCTGAGAACAAGATGCGGGAAGAATGCAACCATTTTAATACAACAGCATCACATTTTTATGATTCTAGTGGTATTAATTCAAACTGAAGTGTGTACTTTTCTTAAATTCACTCACCTTCACTATTGAACACATAGGACTGACCCAGGAGGAACAGAGGGGTGGTCTTGTTGAAGGTAGTTTTAGATTTCACGGTCCAGCCTGGGTAAAAAAAAAAAAACAAACAAGCAAAAAAAGACAGGAACTTAAGTCAATAATATTTGATGTGGCCAGTTTTGAACATGTGCTTCTACATCTGACTTCATAAATAGCTTGGGAAAAAAGGAACAACTGCTTGTGTCATTATTTTGTGTCGGTCACAGAAACCAGTTCTCAACAATCCCAATCATGTGCACGAACACCAACCATATTTGACGTTGTTCCAGGCCGACATGAACTTGGCTTTCAGGCGATCCACTTCATCGGGCTCTCCAGAGCCTTCCCTGATGCCGTCCGGCACCGGCCCGTGGCCGTTGTGGTGTCTGGACTGCGCTGAGGGCTTGTCATCATGAGCTCCACCGCTCACCATGTACTGAACGGCACTGGGAGACACAGAGTTCATGCTTCAGGATGGATACAGCAGCATTACAGAAGAACGGCAGCCTGAAAGACAGAGATAGAAAGAGAAACCGCAATATGAGAGGTTCCTTAAATTCTTGGCATATTTTTGATACCATGAGGACTCAACAGTTCCTTGATTTTTTTTTTTTAAACAGAACAGCTGTGCTATGACATCACGCTGTGATTTTCAGAACTCAAAACCTTGTCTAGTCCAAAAAAGCAGTTACTCAAACTAAGCTGCAGAAATGTCTCACTCTGAGATCTGAAACTTTAACATGTGACGCTCACATTCACAGTGATGCGTTTGCCTATTGATGCCAAATAATATGAAAATATAGGTTAAATAGTACAGTGTTGGGGGTAGCGCATTACAAGTAACTTGAGTTATGTATGAAGAGGTGGATTCTGGAATATATATATTGAGTGATTTATCACAAAAATTATCTTTCTGAATATGGTATTATTTAGAATGACTAACTTCAACTTATGTTAAAGCATTTAATTTCCTTTTCATTTTCAAACACTAGAAAATAATGATGTATATTGTCTGTACCTCTCACTGAGAGAAGTACAACTTATCAGTATGTTTTGGGAAAGTTTCCTGTTCAGTGCGGAGCTCAGATCAACTTCAGCCTTGAAGAAACTGTGAATCATGTGTAGCTTTGTATGTGCGCTAAGTGTTCTGTACAGGTCCGTTAAGGGTACTAGTGGACAACTGGGACTCTGAGACCTGCCGACGCCTTGTCCTGACTTAACGGGACATTCTGTGCCTAAGTTCAGGGTCTGATCGTCAGCATCATGATGGAAGGAGATATGATTCCGACTATCTGTCCATGTGTGGAAAATTACCAGTTTTGTCTAGTTTTCTAAACCAATCAGTATCTTAGTAATGATGTAGTTAGTGGACTCTGTTAGAGTATAATTGTTCTGGAAATGTGAATGTAGAAAGAGAGGAGGAGACAGAGAGCGGCCTACGAACTCCTTGTGAGACTTGAAGCTGCTTCTGCTGATGAAACTGCAAACTATTCTTTATTAAAATTTTCTTCAATTTATTTTTTAAACTCTGACTCCGGGTCTTCATTTATCATATCTGGTCTTTTGGGTCTTTAACTGTAAAATCCCCTACATGTAATCAGATTACTTTTTCAAGTAACATTACTTTTCCAATTTACAACAAAATATCTAAGTTACTTTTTCACATTTATCGACTGACAGCTCTGCTGTCTCTATGCTGAGAGTAATAAAGGTCAGGTGTCGTGTGCGCTGTGAGAACATGATGGTTATTGTAGATCTAGACAAAACGTGAACATGCATTTACTCATCTCACTTGCACAGAACATTCAGTGTTCCTCAAAATGAAGAAAAAACAGTGAAATGCAAGCTTAGAATTTTACGCAAACTTTTAATAATTAACTATATTAAATTACACAAAATACTTATATATATTAATATGGATTTAATCTCACTTTATTAAGCAAAATCTTTGCTGCTGACCTTCAATCATACTAATAAGCAACAATTACTTTAGATTAGATTTAGAAATATGAGTATTCATTTCACTTTTGGTGTGAAAGGCTGAAAAACATTTGCCAAAAATAAAACTTTTATTTTGTTATTAAAAATCAGACAAACAAGCCCAACTCAGGTTGGGTACCCAGGTACCTTAGAAAAAATAAAATAATAATAATTAAAAAAACTAAAACAAAAACGCTTCAGAGAAATAGTATCATGCTTTTTTAGAATATATACCATGGCACTACAATGTTATTCTGAAGTACCATGGAGCACCATGCACTGGATATTGATAAAGACGTTTGTTAGAGATTGCACAAAGCAATTTATAACCCGTTTTAGAGCTGATCACAAAAAGAAAAAATTATATATACACACACTAACTGTTCAAAAGCTGAAGTTTTTAAATGAAGTTTATTTATTTGCTCAAAATAGAGTGAAAACAGTTATATTGTGAAAAATTACAATTTAAAGTAGCCGTTTTCTATTTGAATATATTTTAAAATTTAATTTATTCCTGTGATCAAACTCTTCATTACTCCAGTCTTCAGTCACATGACCCTTCAGAAATCATTCTAATATGATGATTTGATGCTCAAGAAACATTTTTGATTATTGTCAATGTTGAAAACATTTAGATTTTTTGTGTAAACAGACACTTTTTTTCAGGAATAGACAGCTAAAAAGAACGGCATTTATTCGTTTTGACACTTTTGTAACATTTCAAATGTTTTTACTGTCACTTTTGGCATTTAACACAGCCTTTTTGAATAGAAGTATTAATTTCTGTAATATTGATCGTTTTTAAATCAATTTTCCAAGCCTGGAGATCACAATTTAACCATTGTATATGACCGTGGGAAAGCTGCGTGTAATTACCACGGAACAAACAAATCAAACAATCAAGTCACGCAACATTAATATTTGACTGCGATGTGACACGACAATAGACAGCATTCAAACTAGAAAACATTCCACCTGTGTGTTACGCAGACGTGAGGGAAACGAGTGTGTCACATGAGACCTGACTGAGGACAGGTGTGGTGACCGACGCCACAAGAGTTCAAGCACACATTACAAATAAGCCACATTCGGACTTCCCTTTTCCTTGTTTTGGACGGGAAATGAGGCAATGTCATCGGTTTAGAATGAGAGTCTACGTCATTGAGCAATAATGCAAATTCTAAAAAACTCCCCACCATTCTAGAACACTAGACTGCTGGAGGAAAGAGGATACATGTGAATTCTGACCCATGTGACCACTAAAAAAAGTGCTCAGCAGAAAAAGGTCATCGCAAAGCCTTTACAACATGCATTAATTAAATAATACTATTCCTACTGTATGCATACGCTGTACAGAACACTTTGCATAATCTATTGCATTTGTCAAAATGTCCAGTGTGCAACTGATAACACTCTTTCCCACAATGCAATGCAAGCGTCCTGACCTACTATGAACATCAAGCATTTTTTGACTGCCAAAGGTTTACACAAAATGTACCAGATGACAACTGGACTAAATCCAACATGCAGCTTATTGAAGTCACGTGACTGGCAGTTAGCATACTAATATTTGAGACGTTGTGTGTCACGTGCTGCTTAATGTTTCACGTAGCATTGTGGAAAGGAGTCAGCAGTATACTTATGCAGTAAGAAGTATGCTAGTATTGCATTTCGAACATAGCCGAAAAGGAAAATCCATTTTTATGTGGAATAATTTTGTTGGAAATAAATCATTAATTGAGCAATCGACGAAAACCAGTCATGATGCAGCTTTTAACAGCATAGAATTGGGCAGCCTGATTTCAGTATTTTGTGTGAAATATTACAAAATTAAGAATGAAGACAGATATCACGTATTTAGTGAACTCCAAAAGTAATTTTAACCAGCTAGACTAAACATTTGAAAGCTTGGCCGCGTTACCTTCACGTTAGACCCGGCATGTTTGATGTTCCGGATATTTTCCGCCTTTTTTCCTATAAATAGTCGTCCAGCTGCACGAACGCTTGTCTGGATGTCTGGCAAGGACAAGCGCTGCGCGAGACCGAGCTCAGGCCTCCTCACGCGCCGTCATCTCAGCGAGTATCGATTAAAGCTGTAGTCATGAGTTCCTGCTCCTATACAATCTTACGCGGCAGTCGAACTGTCAGCTGAGATGAATAGTGTATAAAACAGCGAGCGATTAAAACCAGTATGCAACCACTTCCTGTTGTCGTTGCGGATACACACCCTCGCTACGCCCACCACACGACGTGATTGGCCAGGTTTAATAGTTGCCGTTTGATGATTGGAGGATCGACACGTACGAGAAACGGTTTTCAATTAATTTTGAATTATTTTTATTTATTTATAATTATTTTAAAATCAAATATATATCTACCCATATGAGCAAATTAATACAATATATATATATATATATATATATATATATATATATATATATATATATATATATATACACACACACACACATACATACATAAAATATATAGAATTAATTATAAATTAATTAGATCACTTCTCATTGACCTTCCATCGGTACACTATTCTACAGTCTTAAAGTAATTTCGAAAATATAAAAAACAATAAATCAAACTTTGGTTTCTGGTACGCAAGTAAATTGTTAACCTTTTTATTTGGTTAGTCAAATTTTGCATTTGTGAGCAACAAAAAAAAAAAAAAAGAAAGAAAAAAAAGGCGGCCACACTTGAGTTCCAGATTTTCCCATGCAAATCCTCTTGAATGTTAAAAAAATAAAAACATACTCTGAATTCTGTTTTGTACTGATTTATACTAATGCAACTGACCCTTCGCCTGCAGTTTGATTGACAGGCGATTTGACCAATCATAACCCTGAATCCGCCATTTTGTCCGACAAAGCAGTCAGGGCAGTTAGTAGATTAACGTTTGTGAACTTGAACTTGAAAAATTGTGTGTACTCGCCTCTTTCTGCGCTTGAAACAACATTCCTTCTGATGTTCATTCATGTTTATTTGATGCTATAAATGAACTATAGAGATGATGGGTTCACAAGCCGCTTGAAGGAGCGACAGCGATCTGTCACGACACATTAAAGAGACACTAGACGCTATTTATTGTTTAAACTTTTTAAAAAAATTACAATATTTGAAATTTGAAACTTTCATATCAAAAGTAACCTGCTCTGTCTTGTCTGTCGACGTGTTGTCAGTGTCCTCTTTGCTCCTCAATGTATTTTTCCCTTCGTGAGAACATGATGTGTGGCATGAGAGCGCATGGCTTGTCGGACATAGCAACAGTAACTAAAGGGGGCGGGTCTTTGCGAAGGGTTGCACTGTGTAGGATTACATAAGATTTCCTCTGACAAAGTTAAAAAAAAAAAAAGTGGTCAGCATTCACAACTAGTATAATAAAGCCGTAAAGGCTCATGGTAGTGTTATGCTTTTATATTTGAGAGAATTCTGCTTGCAGAGCACTAATGGCATTGTCTTTGTGTTCAACATCACTCCGTATGATAACAATATGCAGCATCCAGCCAGTTTTAGCATTGTTAACTAATAATTTGTAACTCATACCATGATAAGGGCAGCTGACAAAATCTCAGTGACCAAAGGTCTATAACTATGTTGACTTGACAAAAAAAGAGTTTGAGTTTAGTAGGTTATTCTTTAAAGCACATAAAAGCAGCATGTAATTTTATACAATACCTCTTTATTAATTGACTACACACACACTGCACCTCAGTTAATGGATCATTGACATTTGCAGTAAGTAAAAGTGAGAACCAAATAAATAGAATAAATTACAGATTCATTTCAACGCACCCCGTCCAAAATGCCACACTTTTGATACAAGATTCTATTCATTTCCCCAACGTAAGGACATTCACATTACAACAGAATATCTTTATGTCTTTATATGTACAGTATTGTACAGAATTTTGGACAATTTGTTAAAGCAACTCGGAACGTATAAAATATAACGATATCTGACATGAAATAAAGTGCATTCTCAAAGGATCACATCTTGTAGGAATTTACATTACGAACAGAAATTTCTCAAACAAACAAACACTTTGGGAATATATTTTGACGTATATGAGTGGACAACATACTTTTAATATGTGTGGATTCTTGTTTTTCAGTTCACTCTGTGAAATTATTCAAAAGCGAATAAGACACGGGGTTTAACAGTACAGAACACTTTAAAACATTAATCGGTTCTTCTCGCATTTGATCAACTATAACAGTCACATGGTATGAAGTGGAAACATTCAGGCCAGTGAAGTGTTAGTCGTCTTTAATCACAACTGAGAAGTCATGCACGGGAAAGGGTCGAATATGACAAGAACTGCAATTATGAAACAGTAAAAAAAAAAAAAAAAAAAAAGTTTATTTTTTTTGGGTGGGTGGGTGGGTGGGGGATTGTTACAAACATACGTTAGATATATGAGCACATTCACCCAAAATCTTTACATTATTTTGTGCATTTGTCATCATCACTTCTCCATTTCACTGATATAACCTATCCAAATAACTCTGTCGAGTTTCTGTATAATACAATAAATAAACATATTATACTTTTAATAGATATAAAGAAATCTTTACTAACACCAAAACCAGATATGAAACAGCAAAACATTGGCTATCTGAGATGAAAGAGCTGCTAGAGAGATAAACAGCATCAGAATACATTTACGGAAGGATTAATAGATATCTGAATGTCTATCCAAAGGCATTATCATGCTACAGTATGAAATACAAATAAATAAAGCACTCTTGGTCTCGTCACTGATTGTAACTCCTACTACTAATACCACCATATAAATGTAAGGTATAAATAAAATGGAGACAGTGTCCCTGTTAGCCATCAGATGGCAGTATAACTCCATCTGTACACCTTATTCAAAGCAGCGCCATCTTTGATTTTTAAACCGAATGAAAGCGAGGCTGTGAGGGAGACAGCAGGCCTTCATCTGTTATTTAACGTGTTTTTGGATTGTCATGTTGACGAAACACTGCAAAAATAACTTTCCAAGATATTTAAACGTACACAAAACAACATAAGTTGTGGAAATGTTAAGTAAGTTTATCGTCATGGCGCTGCTCTAAATAAGGTCTATTCCCGCCACACCTCATCACGTGATACATTTATGTTATATTCAGATATAATGCTCATTTATACACAGCATTAATAAATAAATGAATTTTAAAAAAAGAATAAACCAAAAACAATAATGTCCTTATGTTCTATAATTTGACTCAAGAGTCAAAATCTGTTAAAATGACTGAAAATGCTTAAAAGCAATCGATTCCTTTGAATACACAAACATTTTTAAGTCTTCTAAATTTGTTTACTTGATAATACTGAGACAAATGCAACTTATACTATTTTTAGTTATTATTTCATACCATTTCTTTACCATGTTTACTACTATTACCATAGATACACTATGGTTACTGTAGTAAAACCATGGTTCATCTTCACGTTCAAGTGATGATGTTTCAGAAGCTTTACAAATGATAAAAGAATAAACGCAGCAAAAAAACAAAAATCAGCCGCATCCCTACAAACATTTATGTTTTGCATATACTGAAGTGAAAAAAACAGGATTACATAGAGACAAATGTTCACTGATATTTTCTTTGCATGTTAGTGAACAACATTCAGATCACAAAGAAACGCCAACAGACGGCAGGCTACACCGGGTTGCCATGACAACAGTGACATTTACTGATGCTTGACTAACTATAGAATATATTTACCATACAATCCCTACAACCATCATAAATGTGCTGATCCAACAACGTCTGTAATCAGAACCTGTTATGACTCATGAAATATCTAAAATTTTTAAAAACTAAAAATTGTGATATGCATTATCACTTCAAAACTTAAGGTTCTTAATATATGGCTTTGTTTTGAATAGTCACTGCACTTTAAACACATTCAGTGCTTTGCACAGATGTTCAGACCCTTAACCAAATTCTCTCATTTTACTGATTTGCAAAACGTATTAGCATTAATTTCAATACACAGCTATTTCTCAAAGGAGAAAGATGCTCTCTTTGCAGCCAGATGGTGTAGTTATGACATGTACCAGCAGAGGCTAACTGCTCCATGCTAACCGGCCAAACCATGTCCTCATGCTGTAAACGGATAAGAAACCACACAGCTGAAGAATTATTCAGGTAGCGCTACCTGACACTTGAGCGCTAGAGGTCAACAATCACTTTCAAGGAGAATTCAGTAGCACAAAATAGAGTCAAAATGCACTAGTTCAAGTCAAGAGCTGTACATAACACTGGCCTACATGCGAGAAAGAATCAAACCTGTCCTTTAACAGCTGCTGGATATTTACAGAGAAACTGTGAGGCTTGAAACATACTCTAGACAAGTATGCAAACATAAAGATGCCAGCTTGACAATGCAGATCCTGAAGAACATCCTGCAAGCTTTATTTGTGCATTGCGTTCTTAAATGTGATCAAAATTCATAATGCTGCACAAATATGCATTGCGCTCTTTGTTGCTGCAGGATGTGCTATAGTGGCCATTAGCATGAACTGTCTTCTACATGACCAAATAATCTTTTTAGTTGGCCCAGATAGAATATTTGTTTGATTTGACAAAAATAGCTAAATTTAGCTAAAGAAGTGAAATTAATGATATTCAGGAAGATAAAAGTTGTATTTGCATGGCTGCCGAATACACTGACTTGCCATAAAGGGACTGATATTTACCTCAGAAGGCATCAAGCTATCGTAGCAGAAAAAGATGGCTCAGCAAATATTAAATTGAAGACTGAATGCTTATGCAAACCTTGCTTGGAAATAAAAATATCAAATCAATAAAATGTCAACATTTAGCATTTGCAATTAATGAGAATCTGCATAATGAGAGAATTGGTTATAGGCCTGTTCACACCAAGAACAATAACTATAACGATAACTATGTCTACACCAGCTGATGATATCTGTTTATTCTTGTTCATTCATTGTTCTATTGCCACTTTAAAAGCTCGAGCTCTTTAAAGTTGTAAATGGATTCCGATTGGCTGTCAATATTTGTATCATTCATCAGCTGGAAAGCATCGTTCTGAAAGCGATTCCAACAATATTATTTCTCAGAGCTGTTATTGGTATTGTTGTGGTGTAAACTCTGGTATTCTTTTATATTTAGAATGATTTTTTAGAATCTTTATTGTTACATTTATAGTTATCATTCTTGGTTTCAATGGGCCTTTTAGACTAAATTTTATAAGGGGAATAAATCTACAGTTTAGCCAACATCCCCCAAATGGCTTATGTAGTATGTGCTAGCTGCTAATGGATATGCTAAACCTGATTAGACACTCCGAATAAGGTACAAGCCAAAAAACAGCTACGGAAGTGTCCTTGATGAAGATCTGTCTATGCCAAACAATTGCCATTACTTTGAACAACTCTTTTCAGTTGTGTTTTAAGGAAACTATGTGGTTGTTCATCTTAGAAAATGTAGGAACATTGTTTTGGTGTTCACAGTATTCAGCATTGTTTGATCTGTTAAAGCACTTTGCGCTTGTCGTTTTTTTTTTTTTTTTTACCTTGTTGCATAAGCACCACGAAACATGCACCCATTCACCTTCTCACGAACACAAACACCCAACACACATTCTTGTACAATACATCTATCATCATTTTCTGACACAGCTCTGCATGTACAATAAATAACCGCCTTTAAAGTAACCTTGGAGTCATTGTCCTTTGTTGAGCGTAATATGATTTAGTCACTTGTTTTCACTGGCTGGAATGTCAACTAAATGTCTAAGTGCTCAAAAACATTGAATTCTGCTAAACCCCCAATTAAAGGCATTTATCTTTCCAACTAGCTCAAGATCAAGAGCCATTCTTAGGAGTAATGGCAGTCTTCACCTGTGGAGAGCTGCTAGTAGGACTCTGACTGGATCCTTTGGAGCTTGGGTTGCTCCCAGAAGCAGGCTCAAGTCTTCCTGGTGCAGAAACCTGGGTGATCTCCAACAATTTGGTGGTATCTTTGGCCTTGGGCCCTTCCTGAGTTCCAACTTTACTAAGCC
This sequence comes from Opsariichthys bidens, assembly GCA_037194245.1. Taxonomy (NCBI): domain Eukaryota; kingdom Metazoa; phylum Chordata; class Actinopteri; order Cypriniformes; family Xenocyprididae; genus Opsariichthys; species Opsariichthys bidens. Next base: position 8,739,534 of record CM074292.1, read on the forward strand.
CTATAGATTTCCCTGTGCTTGTCAACTGTGTTACCATACCAGGTCTTTCACCAGGAGACTGAGGTTGAAATCTGAGCAGATCAGGGGGCACTCCAGTTGGAGAAGGAGTAGGAGATGGAGAGCGTTCCTCAACAACCTCCAAGAGACATTTGTCCTCCCAATCAAATGTTCCACGGTAGCAGCTGACTGGAGCCAGGCCCTTGTCCTGCCGAAGCTTTCCCAAAACAGTGCACTGCGCCTGGGGTGGGTGGGATGGGACAACCCCTTTGGATGGAGCTAAGACAGTTCTCGCCCTGACATCTGAAGTTCTGGTATGGGGATCTAATATGCCTTTTTTGAGACCTTCTCCATCACCCGATCCCTTACTTGCTTTGATTACCTCTGTGCTTGTTGTCCTCCCAGGAGCACTACATGGTATACTTGGCTTGACTAAAGTTGAAGTCTTCCCAACGTCTGGTTTCACTTCTTTCTTCCCAGTATCTTTCTCCAATATGTCTTTGCTGATAACACCTGATGTACTCACCGAGCATGAAGGCTTAGTGGTTCCTTGTGCCTGGCTTTGGGGAATCTTTGTAAGACTTCCTTTGTCATCATTTCCTGCTTCCCTGATGAAACTAGGATCTTTTGTTTTGGCAGATGGGGAAGACACTGTGGACAGGGGCGATGGAATGGAGGCAACTACACTACACTTTGACTCTGATGCTACTGGAGAAGATTTGGTCAATGGAGGCTGCCAAGTTTGGGGTTTGCCTAGGAAACTTTCCTGTAGAGTGGAAGGAGGCCGCTGTGATGGAGATTTTTTACTACTAGGTGAAGTAATACCACCAGAAGGGAGTGTCTCTTTGACAAGCCCTGTTTTGGCCTCACTAGCTTGACTTGGTTCGCCAATCTTCTCCTTGTCTCTATCCCTTTCTCTCCCAGCAAGCAAAGCATCTCTACTCAAAGGTGACTCCTGCCGGCCCAATTTCCTGACCGGCTTCAGAACGCCCGTTTCAGGTGGTGACGGGGTCGGTTGTGTGGGTGAAGGAGAAGTTGTTGGGGCAGATGCCAGATTCTCACCCTCAATTTCTACCAAACTCTGCAGGCCAAGCTCACAGTGGAAACCATCCTTTCTATAATCCGAATGTCCAACCTCCAAACTGTGCTTCCTCATCACCCCAATCCCACCTTTCTTTTCAGATGAAGATGAAAGCGGTGACCCAAGTTTCTCTGCTGACTGTACTCTTTTGAGTAGCGGTGATCTGGGTGGCTCTGCACTTTTGGGTCTAGGCCTTATGATCGGTGGGGATGAGTGTAGTTTGGCAGGAAAGGTTTGGGTGGTGTTGGAGCTTCCCACTGTGTGCCCAGGCAAAGGAGGTGGCGAGGATTGAGTTGGGGATGGTGTATGTGCTAGCGGTGACAAAGGAATGTTGCCAGCAGACTTGCAGCGAGCTGAACGATATTGGCGGTGTAGTTTAGGGGAAAGTCCGTGCAGGGAGCTGGGCCTCATATGCTGTGTTGTTGCGGGGGAATTTGGGGTACTGGAGGCAGGAGAGCTGTTCTGGGAGGAGGCACCTGGGTCAACAAGATCAAAAGCCAATCAAAATTAATTGTCCTTTCCCATTGTTAGTTTTCCCTTTTATATCACTAAATATGCTTCGATCTACTCACCAAGGTGGGAAGACTCTGGGGTTGAGCGGTAGCTCTGGGTGGGGGAGTGACCAGACAGGCTGTGTGTTGGAGAGCCAGGAAGACTATCGCTGGATGACAGGGACCGGTTCAGAGACGACAAACTGCGGCTTGTATGCAGCAGGTTGGACTGCTTAGTTATTTTGCGGAATAAAGACCCACGCCTCTTACTGTGATCATGGAAGGAAAAAGAAAGAGTTAAGAAAAAGATTTTCTTTATATTAACGATCTTAAATTGAGGTACATTATACCTCTCTTGTCCCTCTTTCACCGTCCTCTTACTGCGTCTAGCCATCTTGGACTTGTAACTGGCCTTGCGTGCTGGTCCCACTTTAATGGATGTGTTCTCAAAGGGCGTGGTGGTCAAGGTCACCTTGTTTCCACTCTGAACAAAGATAAAGCAAAGAAACATGTTCACTGTTGGATTCTCTATCAGTGAAACTTTCTCAAATCATGTGGATTCTTGAGAATAGGTGTTTTACTACTTTACCAAGTGGTGATAACAACATCTTATGCAATCTCACGTCTCACCTTAAGTATAAGCTCTACCACCTCGGTATGGACCAATCCATGCACAGATTCACCATTGACATGAGTGATGAGGTCACCAGCACAAAGCCCTGCCTCCTGAGCAGGGCCTCCATCCTCCACGTGCTGTGATTGGATAAGGACAGGATTACTAATTATTGCGTCAATAAAACTATTGTTGCATTTCTGTTCTACACTCAGCCAACTTCATCTCATGATGTGTTGCTTTCTCACCCAGACTATGTGGTGCACACTGTAGACATCAGTGTCTCCAATGTAGACTCGAATGGCACGGAGTGTGAACCCATACTTTTTGCCGGAGCGGTGAATGGTGATTGGTGAACGGAGCACCATGACTGTAGGGCTGTAATCACGGCTAGGAGAGGAGTCTCGCGATGAGGGGTTGGAAGAAAGAGACCGTGGAGACATTGGACTGGCCAGTGGAGAGCTACCGTGCTGCTCAACTAGATTTAATATAAAAATAACTACTTTTAGGAAAGAGAAAAGCTCGTAACAACTATGCACAGAATGTCACAATGTACAATCTCATAAAAGTAGATAGCTCCCTCTTCAGATTGGAGGTTGAACTGTACCTCCAGGTATGATGACAGACAGAGCGGTGGCAGATGCAGATTTGATGACCTTGTTGCTGGGACGTGAGGTGCGTTTCTCCCCATCGCTAGAGAGCTGCTGATGACGCGCTCGCCGAAGCACCAGATCCTTGGTCGCCCGCTGACCGCCGGGGTCACCGATGGCAACCGCGTCCCTACCGACTGCTGCTATGGCCCCTGTAGAAGGTATGGCCTGTGGTGCTGAAATCTCACCTTGTCTCGATGGCTTGTCTGCCAAATTTACATTCACAGAAAAAAACTATCGATATTCAAATTTACACATAAGTACTCCTTTTTTTCCATTCAAATTTCCTTCCCTCACCTGCCCCTTTACTGGCACTAGTTGACATCGCTTCCTTCCCAGCATTCCTCTGTTCATTAGCACTGGGTGATGATGGAGGGGCTCCATCTACTGATGATCCAAGGGCTTTAATGGCACCCTGTCGTGTGGAGAGCTCTCCGTCGCCCTCTTGAGGAGCAGCAAACCGATGTGTGTCCATTAGGGCTGAAAAGCGGCGCCTGGCACCCATCGGAGGACTGAAATCTCCTTCCATATACAGAGACTCAGAGCACGACAGGCGTTTCCTGTGAAAAATATTGGAACATGACACATAATTGCCACCTGATTAAAAAAGCATCTTTGTGCCGTATTATGGTGAAATATCTGACATGGTTTGTCAGGCTGGTGTGAATCAAACTCTCACAAACGTACATCTCAGGTGAGCTCGTCCTCCAGCTCTTGTCCCTCATGCTGAAGCTCCCCAGACTCTCCCGCTTGGCCATCTTGTCATCGCGGCGACCTTTGTGCTCTCGACGGGTGACTACAGGGGACTTCTGCTCCAGCTGGGAAAGGTGCTCCATGCTGCTGTACACCTGAAAGACAGTAAATGTGAGAACAATGCTGCTTTGTTTACACCTCACATGTGGTGTAGAAGAGAAGAAGTCTGATTTTTTGAAGAAGTACTTTTTTATAGAATATAAAGGGATGGATATTAGGGCTGTCAAGCTACACAATGTTCATATGACTTGTGTGGTCTTCTGACCCCATACGATAGCTTTTCCTTGGAATATAGAGCACAAAACACATGTATACTACTGTGCAAAAGGGTCAGTAAATTGCTTGTTTGTTTGTTTCTGAATGGAATAATACTTTTATTCAGCAAGTACACATTAAATTGATCAAAATTGACAGTAAAGACGTATGAATGAATGCTATTCTTTTGAACTTTCTGTTAAAAAAAAAATAAAAATCAGTTTCAACAAAAAGGAAGGAAAGGCAGCACAACTGTTTTCAACATTGATAATAATAAGAAATGTTTCATGAGCATCAAATCATCATATTAGAATATCTGAAGGATCATGTGACTCTGAAGACTGGAGTAATAAATGCTGAAAATTCAGCTTTGATCACAGCAATAAATTAAAATTTTCTTTTAAATTGTAATATTTCGCAACATTACTTTTTACTGTATTTTTGATCAAATAAATGCAGCTTTGGTGAGCATAAGACTAAAAAAAAAAAAAAAAAAACGCAAACGTTTTAATAGTAATGTTTATACTTGTACGGCGCTTTCTTGCTACTTTGATGCTTGAAATCACAGATGTTGTTCATTATCCAGTCATTTTGCTGTTTGCATAATTGTGTTTGTCTTGTTGTTTATATAACCCAAGGCCTTTGTTCAACAAGTGCTCCTTAAGAGGGTTGCACGTCTTGAAGAACCCTCAGCATACAGAAGATCAGAGGATGTTTACTGTGTAAATGTGCTTATCTGAAGGCCACTGCTTCACACAAGTGTTTTTATCAGTTACCTGCGATCAAAACAAACACATTATAATTCCTGCCATTCTTGGGAAAAGAAGGTTTATGCAAAGTATATTAACTGGAAGAGGAAAATATGGAAAATATGCAATATTCTGCAATATGGCGGAGCTAATCGCCGATTGGTAAACTCATCGTGTCAATGCAGCTGCAGTAAATAAAATAACTTTAACATTTCACATTTATTTGTATAGCGTTAATGAGTGTGTTTACGTATGCGAGAGTGTTTCTGAGAAAGAAAGCATGAAATATGAATGTGTCACTGACCTTGCTGAAGCGAGGCGAGCAGGAAGAGAACTGTCTTATCTCCACCGGCTCATCGTCATTGGTATCGTCCTCGTCGTAGGAGTTGATGTGCCGATAGCGCTCGGACCGCGCTGAGACAGAGAGAGAGTGAGATGATGTTGAGAGATAGAGATGCCGAACAAGGGTAGACTCAAACAAATGTGAGTGTCCTCACTGTCAAAATAGCTGGTGTCCTCCTCAGACTCCAGATGAGGGATGAACTCGGCCTTCTGTCGGAGTAAACTGTTCCAGTCCAATCCCAAGAAAAACGAGTGCTGCTTCAGTTCAAACGCTCCACCTGTTCACAAAGGTAAACGGACTCATTTATAGACGATGTAAACAGATAAACATGCAGTCTTGGTAAGATATTAGGTGTTTTGGTCATGGATTGTGATGCAAATCACTCCAACTGCTTGACTTTCTTTCCTTTATCAGAATGTCCAAGCAACCGTTTTCCACACAGTGCAAAAAAGAACTACGGACTGGGACTATAAATAAATGAAAAACACTCTAAAAGTTGTACATGTGACTTGGCTGCTCAAGTCCAAGTCTTCTAATGTCAAACAAAGTTTTGCACGGACTCAAATATGATGGATCAAGATGGAGTCATGGCGAGTTTGAATATACCCAAACATGAATGAGATTTAAGAATTATGGAGGTGAAAACTTCTCTGTACTATTTTCTGTAGATTTCAATCAGTTTTTTTTGGAACTTGAAGGCTTCCATCTACAATTTTTTTATTGAAAACAGTGAGCAAACAATGGCTGAATGATAATATACACTACTGTTTGAGGTCAGTAATATATACAGTACTGTGCAAAAGTTTTAGGCAGGTGTGAAAAAATGCTGTAAAGTAAGAATGCTTTCAAAAATAGACATGTTAATAGTTTATATTTATCAATTAACAAAATGCAAAGTGAGTGAACAGAAGAAAAATCTACATCAAATCAATATTTGGTGTGACCACCCTTTGCCTTCAAAACAGCATCAATTCTTCTAGGTACACTTGCACACAGTTTTTGAAGGAACTCGGCAGGTAGGTTGGCCCAAACATCTTGGAGAACTAACCACAGTTCCTCTGTGGATTTAGGCAGCCTCAGTTGCTTCTCTCTCTTCATGTAATCCCAGACAGACTCGATGATGTTGAGATCAGGGCTCTGTGGGGGCCATACCATCACTTCCAGGACTCCTTGTTCTTCTTTACACTGAAGATAGTTCTTAATGACTTTCGCTGTATGTTTGGGGTCGTTGTCATGCTGCAGAATAAATTTGGGGCCAATCAGATGCCTCCCTGATGGTATTGCATGATGGATAAGTATCTGCCTGTACTTCTCAGCATTGAGGATACCATTAATTCTGACCAAATCCCCAACTCCATTTGCAGAAATGCAGCCCCAAACTTGCAAGGAACCTCCACCATGCTTCACTGTTGCCTGCAGACACTCATTCGTGTACCGCTCTCCAGCCCTTCGGCGAACAAACTGCCTTCTGCTACAGCCAAATATTTCAAATTTTGACTCATCAGTCCAGAGCACCTGCTGCCATTTTTCTGCACCCCAGTTCCTGTGTTTTCGTGCATAGTTGAGTCGCTTGGCCTTGTTTCCACGTCGGAGGTATGGCTTTTTGGCCGCAAGTCTTCCATGAAGGCCACTTCTGACCAGACTTCTCCGGACAGTAGATGGGTGTACCAGGGTCCCACTGTTTTCTGCCAATTGTGAGCTAATGGCACTGCTCGACATCTTCCGATTGCGAAGGGAAGTAAGCATGATGTGTCTTTCATCTGCGGCAGTAAGTTTCCTTGGCCGACCACTGCGTCTACGGTCCTCAACGTTGCCTGTTTCTTTGTGCTTCTTCAAAAGAGCTTGGACAGCACATCTGGAAACCCCTGTCTGCCTTGAAATTTCTGCCTGGGAGAGACCTTGCTGATGCAGTATAACTACCTTGTGTCTTGTTGCTGTGCTCAGTCTTGCCATGGTGTATGACTTTTGACAGTAAACTGTCTTCAGCAACCTCACCTTGTTAGCTGAGTTTGGCTGTTCCTCACCCAGTTTTATTCCTCCTACACAGCTGTTTCTGTTTCAGTTAATGATTGTGTTTCAACCTACATATTGAATTGATGATCATTAGCACCTGTTTGGTATAATTGTTTAATCATACACCTAACTATATGCCTACAAAATCCCTGACTTTGTGCAAGTGTACCTTGAAGAATTGATGCTGTTTTGAAGGTAAAGGGTGGTCACACCAAATATGGATTTGATTTAGATTTTTCTTCTGTTCACTCACTTTGCATTTTGTTAATTGATAAATATAATCTATTACCAAGTTTCTTTTTGAAAGCATTCTTACTTTACAGCATTTTTTCACACCTGCCTAAAACTTTTGCACAGTACTGTATATATATATATATATATATATATATATATATATATATATATATTTGAAAGACTCAGGATTCAACAAGGACACATTCAATTAATCAAAAGTGCCAGTAAAGACATTTATAATATTATAAAAGATCTCAAATAAATGCTGTTCCTTTTAACTTCGTACTCATAAAAGAATCCTGAAAAAAATATATCACGGTTTTACACAAAAATATAAGAAATATAAAATTAAGAAACATTGAGCATCAAATCATCATATTAGAATGATTTCTGAAGGATCATGTGACACTGAAGACTGGAGTAATGATGCTGAAAATTCAGCTTTGATCACAGGAATAAATTACATTTTAAAATAGAAAACAGTTATTTTAAATAGTAAATATGTCAGAATATTACTGTTTTTACTGCATTTTTGATTAAATAAATGCAGCCTTGGTGAGCAGAAGAAACTTCTTTCAAAACATAAATAATATCTTACCAATCTCAAACATTTGAATGGTAGTGAAACGTCACAAAAAATATATATTTAGAAACACTAATAAAAAAATTAAAAAAACGATAATTAATCTGCACAGATGAATTGCTCACAATAAGACCAAGAACAATTTGATTTCATGTTGACTTGTTTAAGTTGTTTTGACAGATCGCACAAGTTTGTGAAAGCGTGGTAATGTGTACCTGTGCCCAGTCGCACCAAAGGGTTGGTTTGCAGCAGGGCAGAAATCAGGCTCTGAGCATCGCTAGGCAACGCCTCGTCTCCCTCAGGCCACTCAATGTCATCTGCACAAACAAACACACAGAAATCTGTTGGCAGCACTGAAGCTCTTCATCCCATTTCAGTTTGCAACCTTTGCAAGAAATATGGAGCACTTTGGATGAGGTCCCTGGAGGAGAAAAAAAGTGTTGGCTTTTGCACTAATCAACACCGCTGTTGCTTATATTAGCACAGGTGTTGCTTTTGAAGCCAGATTAGCAGAGGAAACGTGTCAGGACAAAATGTGTGATTAAGCATTAGGATTTACCTCTGCGTGAGACACAACATTGAGACTCACCTGTGATCACCTGACCAAAGAGCTCTTCAGGCGTGTCTCCGAAGAACGGCACACAGCCCACTAGAAATTCGTAGAGGATGATACCCATAGCCCACCAGTCCACCGGTTTCCCATAGCCCTGTCTGAGAATGACCTCTGGGGCGATATACTCCGGTGTGCCGCACACCTGAGATAGAGACAAAGACATTACGGCCGTGTTTACACCTGGTATGTAATGCCTTCACAACAGGACAAACTTTCTAACCTGTTTGTCCAGGAACTCCCTGGCGTCCTTCTCGATGTGTCCCTCATACAGGTTAGTGGTGAGATTCATGAGCCCCATCTTTGACAGGCCAAAATCTGTCAGCTTAATGTGACCCATCGACGTGATCAACAGACTGTGAAAAAGAACCGGCCGTGAGCGTTCGCTTCAAAATGGATGATGAGCCAAGTCAGGGGTAGCATCTGTTTTACAGCTTGTAATGGAGCGCAACAGTCGGTCCAGTCAATTCATTTTCTCCATAGGGGACAGATTTTTAACGATAACTTATTAACGTTTAAACACAGACCTACTGTGAGCTATGAGGTTATTACTCGATGGAATATGCATTTGTTGAAGCCATCAGCCCATATTATTTTGGCTTATTTTTAAAAAATAATCATGTCTAACAGCAGAATTCCAGGTGAAAAACTACATTACCCATAATTCTGCAGAGAAATCTCCATCAATTAGAAGCGAAACAAGCAAATTGTGCCAAAAGAACCATCCACTCCAATGAATATCTTAATTTGAAGATGAACGAAGGTCTTACGGGTGTGGAAAGACATGAGGGTGAATAATTGATGACAGAAATTACATTTTTGGATGAACTATCCCTTTATATTTAAATTTTTCCATTTGTCACTAGAACAACACACAGCGAAATGCTTTTTTCAATTCGCTCACATTCAATATAAATCAACATTAGAGTAACAGAAATAAAATCTCAAAAAAGTCAGAATAGAAAGTACGCAGACTGGCATAAATCAGAGAGCATTTACAACGTAATGTAGAGAGATATTTTATAATAGACGTAAAATCTGTCGTTTCTACACATACACAATCAACATTTTTATATTCATAGTTTTACATTTCTCTATAGTTTGTAATTAGATTATATAATTCGTAATGCTTCATGTGATTGTAGTTCTTTCCATCATTGTCTGATTTTCAAATACTTTAAATATTTGCATATTCGCGTCGGTCAATATATTTTAGTTTGATAATGTTTTTTTATTTAATATTTTGTATTTTTAGTGAATTTTACGATATTAAATTGCATTTATGCAGTAGTTATAATCTATTTATTCACTTTTTAAGCAATGAAATGAAAAAAAATTAAATTACCCACTTAAAGTGTCATAAATCTTGAATACTTTGGAGCACAGATTTAAGTTTGACCTCTTTTTAAAGACAATGGCAGATTATTACCATTTTCATTAAAAGTTAAAAAAATTGAACTTGAAAAAGTTAATTTTTTTGTTATGGAAAAATGCACAAAAACACCACTTTCAATTTTTATATGAAATATACCTTTTCCAAAACACATTTTACTCAAACTGTGAAAATCAAAGCCATAATTCTAAACAAGTTGTGCTCCAAATTTGAGGTTGATATATCAAAAAATGAGCTTTCAGTAAGATTTTGTTTGGGTGCAGTACCAAATGTTTCCACTTGATGAAATTCGTCTCCCATTCATTTAAAATGTGGTCAAAAACAATACAAGTGTGACTATTTTTTTCAGGACCATTTAACCTTTTCAAATAATGTCCATGATTTTTTTGTGTGTGTGCATGTGTATGTTCACACTGCAAGTGCCAAATCCTTTAACAAGTTTCGTACCATTCCAATGAAGTAAAAAATTTTTTTTTTTTTCTTTTAAAAACAAAAATATTTTTGGTCAAAAATGACCAGGGTTGTACCAAGTTTGTAACATTCTGATTCACCCGTGGTTGGTTTGGGTTATAACTGTATCATGAGGAATTTTAAAAAATCCTTATGAGAAAAATACCTCCAGAACCAAGGCTGCTGAAAAAATATGGACAGGAAATTTTGAACATATTTGTGGGATATATGTGCTTATCCTTAAACATAATGAGTTAAACATCTTCACGCTGACTGCACTTTTAATATTTTATTAGGCAAATGACCTCCACTCCAGCAGGGGGCAGTGACTTACTTGTCTGGTTTCAGGTCTCGGTGTACAATGCCATAATTATGAATGTACTCCAGCGCCAACACAGTCTCAGCAAAGTACATCCGAGCCATCTCCACAGGAAGTGCTCCGATATTCTTCAGAAGGGTAGCACAGTCGCCCCCTAAACGGGAAAATATGGACGATTTTAATATGGCTGATTAACATCCGTTCGTGTTCAGAACCAATTGCTCAGTGTGTGTGATGTCTTCTTACCCTCTACATACTCCATAACCATACACAGATGTCGGCGTGTCTCAAAGGAACAGAACATGCTGACCACGAAGGGGTTCTCAGCGAAGGTCAGGATGTCCCGCTCCACGAACGCCTGCTGGATCTGGTTCCGCAGGAGCAGGTTTTGCTTGTTGATCTTCTTCATGGCAAAGCGCTGCCTCGTCTCTCTGTGTCTGACCAAATACACGGCTCTATGATCCAAATAAGAGGGAGAGATCCATACTTACACAACGGCTTTGAGTAATTTCAGAGTAATTTCAGACTGAAGGTGTTAATGTATTCTCACCCGTACGCTCCGTTGCTGATGAGTTTGATAGTCTGGAAGTCTGATTCACAGGGCGGTTTGATGGCTTTGAGCTTCCCCTGAGAGATAAAAGAGTGATTCAATGCAGGGGAAATAAGTAGACTCATTGAAGCATCATTTCAGTCCCTATGCCGTTTCATTTCAACCACTTTCATCCCGAATCCCTGCCGCTGCAGTTGTGCTTCAAGTTAGCGGAGTCCTTAATTAAAAATATGTTTCCATGTTAAAGAGTGAGAAAATTGCAGGCTTATATAACGAATCACACATTTTATTCTAGTAGGTAAAAGTTATGGGCAAAACAAAATATATGTGACTACACGAATACACTCACTTCAGCCGAGTCGTCCGTCTCCGGCGTGTGTGGGCCCTCACTGTCGTAACTCTCCAAATTCACCATGTCTGTATGGGAAGACGATGTTTGGTTAATAGTTTGGAATTTTATGTTTTTCTATGCGATAAATATGTACTTTGACGAATTAAAATGACATAAATGTGTCGTTTGAGAAATAATGTTATGTTTTGAACTTTTAGTTTACAGACAAACGAGTTTTTAGTCCAATTAATGACCTACGTTTCTCGTCAAATGAACCTAAATCAATTAAATTGATATATAATACATAAATATATTAATAATATACACTATTGTTCAAAAGTGTGGGCTTGGTAAGATTTTAACGGTTTTAAAGAAGGGTCTTCTGCTCACCAAGGCTGCATTTATTTCATCAAAAAATACAGTTAATACAGTAATATTGTGAATTATTATTATTACAACTCAAAACGACTGTTTTCTATTTTAAAGTATTTTAAAATGTAATTTATTCCTGGGATCAAAGCTGAATTTTCAGCATCATTGTTCCTGTTTTCAGTGTCACACGATCCTCCCTTCTAATATGATGATTTGATGGATATCAATGTTGAAAATAGTTTAATATTTTTGTGGAAACCAATTTTTCAGGATTGATTTTAAAAAAAAAAAGAGCATTTCTTTGAAATAGAATTCTTTTGTAACATTATAAATGACGTCACTCTAAAAATGCTGGGTTAAAAACAACCCAAGTTGGGTTGAAAGTGGCCAAACCCAGCGATTGGGTAATTTTAACCAAGCGAATGGGTTGTTCTGACCCAGTGGTTGGGTTAAATGTTTGCCCAACATGATGGATTGTTTTATTTAACTCAACTATTGTTTAAAAATCACTGTATTGCTTGTTTAAAATGAGCGCAAAGTATGTAGAAAATTAACATTAATTAATGTTTAATAAATGAAAATAATTATACATTTAAACAATAAACATTTATTAAATTGCTTTAATATATGTTCACCTTTTGATTATTATTGTTGTTGCCTCTAGTAATTATGTGTCTGATTTTTAATTTCCAACCCATTTTGGGTTCATTTTAAGCCAGCCAAATAGTCATTTTTAATCAATAGTTGGGTTAAATAAAACTGCCAAACACATTGGGTAAACATTTAACCCAACCGCTGGGTTAAAACAACCCAATTGCAGGGTTTGTCCATTTTCAACCCAAATTGGGTTGTTTTTAACTCAGCATTTTTTAGTGTTTCCTGTCACTTTTGATCAATTTAATGTGTCCTTTCTGAATAAAAGTATTAATTTCTTTAAAAAAAAAAAAAAAAAAAAACTTACTGAATCCAAACTTTTGAATGGCCAAAAATAGTATGGCTTATATATACACTACATTTGCATAGTAATTCTATGGTAATTCTAAGTACAAAATTGTGCACATGTAAGCATGAGCAGCATGCACAATTTATCACTCCCAACAAATGAAGAGTTATATAAAATTAATAAATAATTAGCCATCTGCCTTTCCATGAGCAATTCAGCAGCATATTGCCTAATCGTGTCTAAAAACAACACCTCCAGTCACCACAGCAACCATCCTTTCTAGAGAGGAAAATGAAGCATCGCTGATCTAAATAAAGACTATGATATTAATAAACTTCAACAACAACAACAACAACTCAAGAAAACACCGAAAAACACAAACAAGTAATTACAACAGCACTTCTTTGTCAGCCTCTAGCTGAGATCAGTATAACGGCATGTGGAAAAGAACATCTTCAACACATCTGGGATTTTAAACTTCATTTTCTCTGGCATCTTGAGCAGCCGGAAAATGAAGTGAGCAGACTAAAAACAAGTCTTTGCAGTTTCGCACTACATTTGAGTGTCCTGAGTTAAACCTCGCAGGGATACGGTTTCACAGTGTCCAACTCAAGCTGGATAAAACGCAGAGTGGCAGGATTTAAATCTGCATCCGCATAAATGATGTGCTGGACTCGGAGACTGAACACTGACAGAATAACAATAAACACAAGGCCAAACGACTGCATTACTCCGTGTCCCTTTTCATAGACCTGAAGTGCAGGAGGGGGAGAGTGGGGTTGCTGGAGGTGTTGATGGGAGTATGGAGAGAAGGTCAGAACGGGTGTGTCATGCGAGACAGGGTTTTTCAAACCTGCAATAAAACTCACTCAAATCAATGGCCAATTGCTGATTCGACACAGTGCTGGGGGGGGGGTGTCTTGTTATTGGTGATGTCTTTCAGGGCTTTCCAAACTGATGGAAGGTCGCTGGCTGAAATCTGGTTTCTCAGCTCTCAAAAAAGTTCCTCTTAGGCACTCTAATCTCACTTGATAAAAACGCCAATGAAAATGATTCACACAGTCCTAACTGTATCCAGAAATGGATTAGGTATAGATTTTATACTCATTGCATACAATCAAATTGAGTTTAATAAGTTAAAATTAAAAAAATTAAATCTAAAATAATTAAATTAAATTAAATTGTACAATAAAGGCATAAAAACTGAATTGCCAAAATAATGACTGTTTTTCAAACGCTACATCTGTCTGTCATTGGTTAGACAAACAGATAGACACCATTGGTTGATCCAATGCTAATAATTTGTAGGTGGCACATTTTGTTTGAAATTTCAGGACTGTTAAAAAATAGTATGAATCTGTTGTATGAATGAAATTCAGACGAACTACATCCACTATGTTTTCATTTTCATGTGACCAGCAGTGTCAGATGTGTTTCACCACCATCGAATGCGCACAGTTTTTCGAAAACTGTGAATTCAGGCATACTTTTTTTTTTTTGCATTGTACAGAAGTTCCAGGTAGATTCCATACAGATTGTAGTACGCTACTAATTCCAAATTGTAAAAACTGTAGTTAGTAACATAATCCATTACATTACACATTTTAGATAATATAATCGGACTACTTTTTGATTACTTTTAGATTACTTTTGACCCAAGTCGTTTATCACATTGAATTGAATAGGATAATCTTGCACCATATTGATATAAAAATACAAAGAGAAAATAAATATATTCCAATCTTTGTTATTAACAACATGAAGTGCAAAAATTATGATAAATATGTTAAAAAGCGTCCCAAAGACATAGCCATACAGGGTTAAATAACTTTCTGAGCAATAATTCAAATATAAAATTAATGTTTATCAGGAGTTGATTTGATATGGAGTTGCTAAAATACTCTTTAAAAGTGAAATGAATTCTGTAAATCCAGTCAAATACTGATGAAAAAGAAGAATCAGGGAGAATCAATAAATTATGAATGATTTACTGCCATTGTGTGAATATTATGTAATCGTGTAATCCAATAAAAAAAAAAAAAAAAGTATTTTAAAACATAATATAACCTAATAACAAGTACTTAATTTTTGGAATCTTATAATGTAATCTAGACTACATGTAATCAGTTACTACTAGCACGGACTATATAGTAGAGAAGTATTCGCTTGTAGCGAAAGCATAGAGTCACAGTGGAAATCAACATAAAATTGGCTTAGATATATCTGTAAATTCAGCTTTAACTATTACCTATTAGTCTATTACCGAGCAGCATTCAAAAAAATCAGAGTGCATTTTTTTGCTATAGAGAAGTGTTTTGTTGTGTTTCGTTGAGCAGTTAGAGAGAATAAAGTGTTTGTTTTTATCAAAAGCCCCATTACTCTGAGCCGGCTGCTGTTTGCCAGGTTCACAGCAGTGCTTACACATTTACCCGCATTCTTGGCAGGAATACAAACTTCCCACTGCCTGTGCTTCACCTTAACCTGTTCCATAATGTCTCTCAGTGTGACCTACATTTCCCCTCCTCTCTCGGCTTCTTCTACGTTCTTTCCCTCAAGAGACTAACAAGCTCTTTGAGAAGATGCTCAGTCTTCTTCGTCTCTCTCACCTTCCAGAGGATCTCTGGTCAGGCCGAGCTGGCTGATGATGTATCGTGGGATGTCTGCTTTCATTAGCTGTCCCTCTTTAGCGTGATCTTCTGCTGCCTCAAGGAGGTGGTAGAACTCCTCAGGGTTAAACTCCTGAGGAAACAGGGGAAAATGGCATTTTTTGTCAATTTTTTGCTGGGTTTGTAGATTATTTTATGTTTTTGAAAGAAGTCTTTTCTGCTCACCAAGGCTCCATTTATTTGATCAAAAATACAGTAAAAACTGTAATATTTTGCAGTAATAGTAAAAATTTTAAAAAGTTTTCTATATGAATATACTTTAAAATGTAATTTATTATAGTGATCATTTACAGCATCATTATTCCAGCCTTCAGAGTTACATGATCCTTCAGAAATCATTCTAATATGATGATTTGATGCTTAAGAAACATTTCTTATCATTATCAGTTCAGGGGGCCAGGGCGAAGCCGGCAGTTCAAGGGGCCAGGGCGAAGCCGGCAGTTCAAGGGGCCAGGGCGAAGCCGGCAGTTCAAGGGGCCAGGACGCAGCCAGGAGTTCAGGGGGCCAGGACGCAGCCAGGAGTTCAGGGGGCCGGGGCGCAGCCAGGAGTTCAGGGGGCCAGGGCGAAGCCGGAAGTTCAGGGGGCCAGGGCGCAGCCAGGAGTTCAGGGGGCCAGGGCGAAGCCGGCAGTTCAGGGGCCAGGGCGCAGCCAGGAGTTCAGGGGGCCAGGGCGAAGCCGGCAGTTCAGGGGGCCAGGGCGAAGCCGGCAGTTCAGGGGGCCAGGGCGAAGCCGGCAGTTCAGGGGGCCAGGGCGAAGCCGGCAGTTCAGGGGGCCAGGGCGAAGCCGGCAGTTCAGGGGGCCAGGGCGAAGCCGGCAGTTCAGGGGGCCAGGGCGAAGCCGGCAGTTCAGGGGGCCAGGGCGAAGTCTGCAGTTCAGGGGGCCAGGGCGAAGCCGGCAGTTCAAGGGGCCAGGGCGAAGCCGGCAGTTCAAGGGGCCAGGGCGAAGCCGGCAGTTCAAGGGGCCAGGACGCAGCCGGCAGTTCAGGGGGCCAGGACGCAGCCAGGAGTTCAGGGGGCCAGGGCGAAGCCGGAAGTTCAGGGGGCCAGGGCGAAATCGATAGTTCAGGGGGCCTGGGCGAAGCCAGCAATTCAGGGGGCCAGGGGCAAAACCGATAGTTCAGGGGGCCTGGGCGAAGCCAGCAGTTCAGGGGACCTGGGCGAATCCGGCAATTCAGGGGGCCAGGGGGAAACCGGTAGTTTTTGCTTTGTATGAATGTAAAGGACTATTTTTTCTTTAGCGGAAGCTTCCAAGATATTGAACAGGTAAAATAATTTCTCAACCCAACTCAGTATTTCATGTCCACATATGTATTTATCTGGTGATCCATATTATTTATTTATCCAGTGATCCATATTTCCAGTGATACTACTGGGGGCCTTTTCTGTTTGATAATACCAGTCGAGGGTTTTGTTACACTCAAGCCTTTCAGCACACTGTACTTTCTTCTCCTGACCCTTGGTGACCCCATCAGCCAGTTGCTATGGCAACTGCATAACGTAGGCTAAAGAAGCGACCAAGCCCAGCGACAGGCAGATCAAGTCGTGTGTGCGTGTGTGTGTGTGTGTGTGTGTGTGTGTGTGTGAACTCTCACCAGGCATTCAAGCAGTCGGGCAGGGCGGGAGATGATGATGAAGAGTTTCTTCACCAGCTCTGTGATGAAGGTCAGCTCTGAGCTCTCTGATCGCTCATAGGCCTGACAGATAACAGAAGAGCATTAAATTAAATTAAATAGGAGCATTTATAAATGATTTTTAAATTAATTTATTCAAAATTTTATTATTTATTAATAATTAAATTTAATGGAAAATTAAGCTCTTCAAGTGATATACAACGTCAGTCAGCTTGGACACAGTTGAGTGAATTTACATTTTTCTCAGTACTCAGAAATTAGGTATGTAGACAAATATAAATTTCTTTTCAAAATTTGAAGCTCAAAGAAAATATTTGCTTGTGGCTGTAGTGAATGTAGGGCCAAATTATTCAAAATTAAATCATTAAATAAATATTTAAAATATTTAAATGAATCATTAAAAATATAATTAAATGCTTAATAAAACATTAAAATAATTAAATGAATCAAACTAATTAATAAATATTCTTTGTATTTAATTTAAAAGATTTTTTTTAAATATTATTTTTTATGTTCAAAGTGAAAAGTATTATAACTGAAAAATATTGAAACAATTTTTAGGCAGACTTTGGCATTTTATCCAATTTAATTTAATTGAACTAATTAGAGATGCAATAAAATAATACACAAACATTTAGCTAATGGGATGTCATGGTACTAAGGAACGGTTTAATAATCCAGTTAAAGGAAGTGAAAAGTTCATTAAAATCAGCTGAAAC
>CM074292.1:8774779-8879779 GCA_037194245.1 Opsariichthys bidens
GATAGATAGATAGATAGATAGATAGATAGATAGTTGTGGTCGATAGATAGATAGATAGATAGATAGATAGATAGATAGATAGATAGATAGATAGATAGATAGATAGATAGATAGAAATGGTCAGATAGATAGATAGATAGATAGATAGATAGATAGATAGATAGATAGATAGATAGATAGATAGATAGATAGATAGAAATGGTCAGATAGATAGATAGATAGATAGATAGATAGATAGATAGATAGATAGATAGATAGATAGATAGATAGAAATGGTCAGATAGATAGATAGAAATAGTAAGACAGATTGATAGACAAAGAGAAAGATAGATCGATAGCTATGCGGTTGCTAGGTTCATTTGAGTGGTTGCTAGGGTGTTGCTATGCCGTTGCTAGGGTAATATGAATGGTTGCTAGGGTGTTGCTATGCGGTTGCTAGGGTAATCTGAGTTGTTGCTAGGGTGTTGCTATGCGGGTGCTAGGGTAATCGGGGTGGTTGCTAAGGTGTTGCTATGCGGTTGCTAGGGTAATCGGGGAGGTTGCTAAGGTGTTGCTATGCGGTTGCTAGGGTAATCTGAGTGGTTGCTAAGGTGTTGCTATGCGGTTGCTAGGGTAATCGGGGTGGTTGCTAAGGTGTTGCTATGCGGTTGCTAGGGTAATCGGGGAGGTTGCTAAGGTGTTGCTATGCGGTTGCTAGGGTAATCGGGGGTTGTTGCTAAGGTGTTGCTATGCGGTTGCTAAGGTATTCTGAGTGGTTGCTAGGGTGTTGCTATGCGGTTGCTAGGGTAATCAGGCTGGTTGCTAGGCAGTTGCCATGGTTTTCTGAGTGGTTGCTAGGCAGTTGTTTGGTTGCTATGAGATAGATAGATAGATAGATAGATAGATAGATAGATAGATAGATAGATAGATAGATAGATAGATAGATAGATAGATAGATAGTTGTGGTCAGATGATAGATAGATAGATAGATAGTTGTGGTCAGATGATAGATAGATAGATAGATAGATAGATAGATAGATAGATAGATAGATAGATAGATAGATAGATAGATAGATAGATAGTTGTGGTCAGATGATAGATAGATAGATAGATAGATAGATAGATAGATAGATAGATAGATAGATAGATAGATAGATAGATAGATAGATAGATGTGGTCAGATGATAGATAGATAGATAGATAGATAGATAGATAGATAGATAGATAGATAGATAGATAGATAGATAGATAGATGTGGTCAAATGATAGATAGATAGATAGATAGATAGATAGATAGATAGATAGATAGATAGATAGATAGATAGATAGATAGATAGATAGATAGATGTGGTCAAATGATAGATAGATAGATAGATAGATAGATAGATAGATAGATAGATAGATAGATAGATAGTTGTGTTCAAATGATAGATAGATAGATAGATAGATAGATAGATAGATAGATAGATAGATAGATAGATAGATAGATAGATAGATGTGGTCAAATGATAGATAGATAGATAGATAGATAGATAGATAGATAGATAGATAGATAGATAGATAGATAGATAGATAGATAGATAGATAGATAGATAGATAGATAGATAGTTGTGGTCAAATGATAGATAGATAGATAGATAGATAGATAGATAGATAGATAGATAGATAGATAGATAGATGTGGTCAAATGATAGATAGATAGATAGATAGATAGATAGATAGATAGATAGATAGATAGATAGATAGATAGATAGATAGATAGATAGGTAGATAGATAGATAGATAGATAGATGTGGTCAAATGATAGATAGATAGATAGATAGATAGATAGATAGATAGATAGATAGATAGATAGATAGATAGATAGATAGATGTGGTCAAATGATAGATAGATAGATAGATAGATAGATAGATAGATAGATAGATAGATAGATAGATAGATAGATAGATAGATAGATAGATAGTTGTGGTCAGATGATAGATAGATAGATAGATAGATAGATAGATAGATAGATAGATAGATAGATAGATAGATAGATAGATAGTTGTGGTCAGATGATAGATAGATCGTTGTGGTCAAAAGATAGATAGATAGATAGATAGATAGATAGAAATAGTAAGATAGATTAATAGACAGACAAAGAGAAAGATAGATAGACAGCTATGCGGTTGCTAGGTTAATCTGGTGGTTGCTAGGGTGTTGATAGGCTGTTGCTAGGGTAATTTGAATGGTTGCTAAGGTGTTGTTGTACGGTTGCTAGGGTATTCTGAGTGGTTGCTAGGGTGTTGCTATGCCGTTGCTAGGGTAATCGGAGTTGTTGCTAAGGTGTTGCTATGCGGTTGCTAGGGTAATTTGAGTGGTTGCTAAGGTGTTGCTATGCGGTTGCTAGGGTAATCGGGGTGGTTGCTAAGGTGTTGACATGCGGTTGCTAGGGTAATCGGGGTGGTTGCTAAGGTGTTGCTATGCGGTTGCTAGGGTAATCGGGGTGGTTGCTAAGGTGTTGCTATGCGGTTGCTAGGGTAATCTGAGTGGTTGCTAGGGTGTTGCTATGCGGTTGCTAGGGTATTCTGAGTGGTTGCTAGGGTGTTGCTATGCGGTTGCTAGGGTAATCTGAATGGTTGCTAGGGTGTTGCTATGCGGTTGCTAAGGTAGTCTGAGTGGTTGCTAAGGTGTTGCTATGCGGTTGCTAGGGTAATCAGGGTGGTTGCTAAGGTGTTGCTATGCGGTTGCTAGGGTAATCTGAGTGGTTGCTAGGGTGTTGCTATGCGGTTGCTAAGGTATTCTGAGTGGTTGCTAGGGTGTTGCTATGCGGTTGCTTAGGTATTCTGAGTGGTTGCTAGGGTGTTGCTATGCAGTTGTGGTCGATAGATAGATAGATAGATAGATAGATAGATAGATAGATAGATAGATAGATAGATAGATAGATAGTTGTGGTCAGTTGATAGATAGATAGATAGATAGATAGTTGTGGTCAGATGATAGATAGATAGATAGATAGATAGATAGATAGATAGATAGATAGATAGATAGATAGATAGATAGATAGATAGATAGATAGATGTGGTCAAATGATAGATATATAGATAGATAGATAGATAGATAGATAGATAGATAGATAGATAGATAGATAGATAGATAGATAGATAGATAGATAGATAGATAGTTGTGGTCAAATGATAGATAGATAGATAGATAGATAGATAGATAGATAGATAGATAGATAGATAGATAGATAGATAGATAGATAGATAGATAGATAGATGTGGTCGATAGATAGATAGATAGATAGATAGATAGATAGATAGATAGATAGATAGATAGATAGATAGATAGATAGTTGTGGTCGATAGATAGATAGATAGATAGATATATAGATAGATAGATAGATAGATAGATAGATAGATAGATAGTTGTGGTCGATAGATAGATAGATAGATAGATAGATAGATAGATAGATAGATAGATGGATAGATAGTTGTGGTCGATAGATAGATAGATAGATAGATAGATAGATAGATAGATAGATAGATAGATAGATAGATAGATAGATAGATAGATAGATAGATAGATAGATAGATGTGGTCAGATGATAGATAGATAGATAGATAGATAGATAGATAGATAGATAGATAGATAGATAGATAGATAGATAGATAGATAGATGTGGTCAAATGATAGATAGATAGATAGATAGATAGATAGATAGATAGATAGATAGATAGATAGATAGATAGATAGATAGATAGATAGATAGATAGATAGATAGTTGTGGTCAAATGATAGATAGATAGATAGATAGATAGATAGATAGATAGATAGATAGATAGATAGATAGTTGTGGTCAAATGATAGATAGATAGATAGATAGATAGATAGATAGATAGATAGATAGATAGATAGATAGATAGATAGATAGATAGATAGATAGATAGATAGATAGATAGATAGATAGATAGATAGATAGATAGATAGTTGTGGTCAAATGATAGATAGATAGATAGATAGATAGATAGATAGATAGATAGATAGATAGATAGATAGATAGATAGATAGATAGATAGATGGATAGATAGTTGTGGTCGATAGATAGATAGATAGATAGATAGATAGATAGATGGTTAGTTGTGTTCAAATGATAGATAGATAGATAGATAGATAGATAGATAGATAGATAGATAGATAGATAGATAGATGGTTAGTTGTGTTCAAATGATAGATAGATAGATAGATAGATAGATAGATAGATAGTTGTGATCAAATGATAGATAGATAGATAGATAGATAGATAGATAGATAGATAGATAGATAGATAGATAGATAGATAGATAGTTAGTTGTGGTCAAATGATAGATAGATAGATAGATAGATAGATAGATAGATAGATAGATAGATAGATAGATAGATAGATAGATAGATAGATAGATAGATAGATAGATAGATAGATAGACAGACAGACAGACAGACAGACAGACAGATAGATAGATAGATAGATAGATAGATAGATAGATAGATAGATAGATGTGGTCAAATGATAGATAGATAGATAGATAGATAGATAGATAGATAGATAGATAGATAGATAGATAGATAGATAGATAGATAGATAGATAGATAGATAGACAGACAGACAGACAGATAGATAGATAGATAGATAGATAGATAGATAGATAGATAGATAGATAGATAGATAGATAGATAGATAGATAGATAAATAGATAGAAGTGGTCAAATGATTGATAGATAGATAGATAGATAGATAGATAGATAGATAGATAGATAGATAGATAGATAGATAGATAGATAGATAGATAGATAGATAGATAGATAGATAGATAGATAGATATAAGTGGTCAATTGATAGATAGATAGATAGATAGATAGATAGATAGATAGATAGATAGATAGATAGATAGATAGATAGATGTGGTCAAATGACAGATAGATAGATAGATAGATAGATAGATAGATAGATAGATAGATAGATAGATAGATAGATAGATAGATAGATAGATAGATAGATAGATAGATAGATGTAGTCAAATGATAGATAGATAGATAGATAGATAGATAGATAGATAGATAGATAGATAGATAGATAGATAGATAGATAGATAGATAGATAGATAGATAGTTGTGGTCGATAGATAGATAGATAGATAGATAGATAGATAGATAGATAGATAGTTGTGGTCAAATGATAGATAGATAGATAGATAGATAGATAGATAGATAGATAGATAGATAGATAGATAGATAGATAGATAGATGTGGTCAAATGATAGATAGATAGATAGATAGATAGATAGATAGATAGATGTGGTCAAATGATAGATAGATAGATAGATAGATAGATAGATAGATAGATAGATAGATAGATAGATAGATAGATGTGGTCAAATGATAGATAGATAGATAGATAGATAGATAGATAGATAGATAGATAGATAGATAGTTGTGGTCAAATGATAGATAGATAGATAGATAGATAGATAGATAGATAGATAGATAGATAGATAGATAGATAGATAGATGTGGTCAAATGATAGATAGATAGATAGATAGATAGATAGATAGATAGATAGATAGATAGATAGATAGATAGATAGATAGATAGATAGATGTGGTCAAATGATAGATAGATAGATAGATAGATAGATAGATAGATAGATAGATAGATAGATAGATAGATAGATAGATAGATAGATAGATAGATAGATAGTTGTGGTCAAATGATAGATAGATAGATAGATAGATAGATAGATAGATAGATAGATAGATAGATAGATAGATAGATAGATAGATAGATAGATAGATGTGGTCAAATGATAGATAGATAGATAGATAGATAGATAGATAGATAGATAGATAGATAGATAGATAGATAGATAGGTGGATAGATAGATAGATAGATAGATGTGGTCAAATGATAGATAGATAGATAGATAGATAGATAGATAGATAGATAGATAGATAGATAGATAGATAGATAGATAGATAGATAGATAGTTGTGGTCAAATGATAGATAGATAGATAGATAGATAGATAGATAGATAGATAGATAGATAGATAGATAGATAGATAGATAGATAGATAGATAGATAGATAGTTGTGGTCAAATGATAGATAGATAGATAGATGAGTTAGAGTTTCAATGAGTTTAAATGGCTTAGAAAAAGTACATACTATTTCAGTTTAGAGTTTTGAGTCTAATGGGCTTCCGTAGTTGGCTCATTTTGACATTGCTTCAATGAAAGTCAATGGGATTTTTCCGAGTTTATATCGGGATTTTTAGGGAAACCGTCAGTCAGATCAGTCCTAAAAGATATAGCAACTCGAGTCAGAATAGTCTGAAGGTCTGACCCGAGTTTGGAGTTTGTAGAGTTAAAGCTCTAGGAGGAGTTAGAATTGGAAATTTTAGTCTCAGAAGAATAATAATAATAATAAGTTTAAATAGCATTTCAGTAAGTTGGCTTTTTCAAGCCAACTTAATAATAAGCTTAAGTACAATATCAGTAAGTTGGCTCTTTCAAGCCAACTTAATAATAAGCTTAAGTACAATATCAGTAAGTTGGCTCTTTCAAGCCAACTTAATAAGCTTAAGTACAATATCAGTAAGTTGGCTCTTTCAAGCCAACTTAACTAAACAAAACTGAGGAATTTTGCCAATTAACTTTTATTTAATTTCAGTTAATGTTTATTTTATTTCAAGTAATGAAAGTGTATTTTTATTGTTCATAGAAAAGGCTAATAATAATCCATTGGTATATCAGCTGTTTAATTAAATCGTTACAATTTTTGCAGTTGTTTGCGGTCTTCAGCCTATTTCCTTCCATGTCTTCAGGATCATGGCTTCAGTCATTTCATGTCCGAATACAGCATGCTCAAATATTCAGATCCACTGAGACTGAGAGAGCCATTTTATAAGGTTTAAGGCCTGACACAGTGCTGTTATATGTATATATTCTGTGTGCAGTAAATCCAGGAAAGACATATAAAGACCTAAATGAATGGATTGAATTGTAAACGCAACACACCGGCCTGCTGTAATGATTTTCAGTAGCACTTGACATTCCCCTGTGTTAGTGAGGGAATGACTTTGATTTTAACAACATATATGTCACTGTAGAGTCAATAAGAGGGCGAAAGCAACTTAAATTTATGAGAGAAACCAGATGAACCCTCTCTCCTCCCAAGACCACACAACAAGACACATTCCCCAATTAAACCATTACCACTACCTACATCCTCTACCTACATAGAAAGGATTATTTAAAGTATTGTTTGACATGACAAAGAAATGGATGAATAAACTGCTTTCCTGTCTTTCCACCAATTGTGAATTCATGGTCTTTTACATTAAAATACGTGAGCGAACAAGAAATGATGTTTAAGGCCAGTTCTGATGTTTACTAGATTTTCTTTGATCTCAGAAAAAGATGGCAAGCTAAATTAATGAATTTAGATATAAATATAACTGCCTTGCAATGCACTATTTATCGGCGCCAAGCACAAAAAAGAACAATGACAAATATTGAGTAAATAAGGATGTTTTTAGATTATTTTAGTCAAAATGGCTGAAAAACCACAAATACAATCACTGTAATATGATTAACTTGCCTATCACTTTTGACCAATAGGTGGCGCTGTTACCAAAATGATGGTGTGGTCAGTGCGAGGAGACAATGACATAAAAAGTTTTATAAAAAGTAAATATGCCAAATCACTGCAAAGTAACAGTCCCAGAACCAGCTTGGCACCATGGCGTCAAGTTTATCGAAGCATTATTTGAGAACTGTTTGGTGAAAAAGGTTTGGATAATTTTTAGTCAATTAGTCAAAAGCTGAAGATGATCTGAGCCAATTTTGGTGAAAATCAGACCAATGGTCTAGGAGGACTGGAGTTTGTAAAAGTAAGTTTTCAAAAAAATTCAACATGGTGGACAGCAAGTTCGACGGAATATGGCGTAATTGGAATCACTGTTCTTGATATGACTCAAAGACCAGTTTTATTAAAATAGGCAAAATTATTTAAACACTATTAACATATTTTGAAATTTCATTATAATTTTTGACTACACAGTAAAAACCCCAGAGTTAAATCAACTCTGCTCAGATAACATTGGTCCCTCTCTAAATAGTGTTAAAGTAACACTGAAGCAGAGTTAAAGTTAATGAGATAATTAAGCAATCAATTAAGCGATGATTGGACATTAATGATGAACACCTGCTGTTAACAAGCAGAATCACTGAAGAAAAGAGAAACACAAGAACTACAACTGACTTCAGCCACAGTCTTAGATGAAATCAACTGACGATAAAAGACATTCAATCTCTGAAGAATGTTATTTTAACTCTAGTTCAGTGTTACTTTAACACTATTTAGAGAGGGACCAAATGTTATCTGGCCAGAGTTGATTTATCTCTGGGGATTTTACTGTGTAGAAGGTGGTGCTGTTCCAGCACTTTGAGTACCTTCAGGTCATGGTCCCGATAACACATACTCAGTTTCGTAACGATACGCTAATGCGTTTATAAAATAGAGCATTTTATAAGAATAAACAAAATGGTTGACAGAGTAGCCAAAATGGGAACATTTGACTCAGTTTGCTGCACTGAATCAAAGGAGACCAGTTGAATTTTTTTTAAATAACCCATTCAGAAGTTATAAGCAAAAATAGCCATTTCCATATCTCCTGACCACTAGGTGTCACTGTGCCGAAACGTTGCATGTAGCCTCTGGCCATGCTTGTGGTGACATGTACCAAGTTTGGTCTCAATACCTTAAAGCGATGCAGAGATAGCCTCGCATCCAATTTGGCGTGGTCTTCATCAAATTCATTCGCACTTTCTTCGAGAATGGTTGGGTTTATCAAAAAGCTTTTGATAACTTTTTGCAAGCACGGTCTGAAGATGAAAATTGGACAAAGTCTAGGAGGAGTTCATTAAAGTAAAAATTCAAACTGCCGTAAACATTTTCATTACAGAAAATAACATCATAGGGTGCATTCGAATCGGTTCAAAAGTTATTAGCATAAATGTAAGTGATACTTTGGACAGTTGGTGGCGCTAGAGCGATCGAGTTAGAAACTTCAAATTTGCTGTCATGAATGTTTGGACTGTCCTCTATCTGTGTCCCATATTTCAGAACTTTTTACCACCTTTTTATAAAATATAACATTTATGATTCTTGCATTTGGATCTAGACAATTCAGTTTTCAACCAATTATGATTCATTGTAATTCTTCATTCATCATTCTCACTCGTTTGATTCATCCTGTTTTGAAAGTCGTGACGTATTGTCAGGTATGGGGACCCATACTTGAAATTTGTGCTCTGCATTTATCCCATCCAAGTGCACACACACAGCAGTGAGTAGTGAACAAGTGAACAAGTGCACACACACAGCAGTGAGTAGTAAACAAGTGAACAAGTGCACACACACAGCAGTGAGTAGTGAACAAGTGCACAAGTGCACACACACAGCAGTGAGTAGTGAACAAGTGCACACACACAGCAGTGAGTAGTGAACAAGTGCACACACACGCACACACAGCAGTGAGTAGTGAACAAGTGCACACACACGCACACACAGCAGTGAGTAGTGAACAAGTGAACAAGTGCACAAGTGCACACACACAGCAGTGAGTAGTGAACAAGTGCACACACACAGCAGTGAGTAGTGAACAAGTGCACACACACGCACACACAGCAGTGAGTAGTGAACAAGTGCACACACACGCACGCACACACGCACACACACACACACAGCAGTGAGTAGTGAACAAGTGCGCACACACACACACACACACGCGCACACACAGCAGTGAGTAGTGAACAAGTGCACACACACAGCAGTGAGTAGTGAACAAGTGCACACACACGCACACACAGCAGTGAGTAGTGAACAAGTGCACACACACACACACGCACACACACAGCAGTGAGTAGTGAACAAGTGCACACACACGCACACACAGCAGTGAGTAGTGAACAAGTGCACACACACAGCAGTGAGTAGTGAACAAGTGCACACACACACACACGCGCACACAAAAGCAGTGAGTAGTGAACAAGTGCACACACACGCACACACAGCAGTGAGTAGTGAACAAGTGTACACACACAGCAGTGAGTAGTGAACAAGTGCACACACACGCACACACAGCAGTGAGTAGTGAACAAGTGCACACACACGCACACGCACACACACACACACACACACACAGCAGTGAGTAGTGAACAAGTGCGCACACACACACGCGCGCACACACACAGCAGTGAGTAGTGAACAAGTGCACACACACACGCACACACACACACACACACACACACACACACACACACACACACACACAGCAGTGAGTAGTGAACAAGTGCGCACACACACACACACACACACACACACAGCAGTGAGTAGTGAACAAGTGCACACACACACACACACACACACACACACACACACACACACACAGTGAACACACACCCGGAGCAGTGGGCAGCTATTGCAATAGCGCCCGGGGAGCAATTAGGGTTAGGTGCCTTGCTCAAGGGCACCTAAGTCACGGTATTGAAGGTGGAGAGAGAGCTGTTTATTGCCAAAAATATAATATAAAAAATATCAATGGATTCCTTTCTCATGTACCGTTGAGCTGGGTGTGTTGGTCCCATATCCAGAGGAGGGAAGAGAGGCCAGAGACCAGCGTCTGCCATCAGCCCTGCGGACAGAGACGGAGTCAAGCTTCATAAATCAGTTTATATGAAAATCTAACAAGTTAAACATTCATTTCAACTAAAAGCTAAAGTTTAGAGAAATGATTCATTGTCCTCCCACATTACAATGAAATGACTACAATGAAATGACTCTGTAGATGAATCATGACTATTTAAAGGCTTTGCAAGCATCAAGTACTCTACCGTTCAAAAGTTTGAGGCCAGTGAGATTTTTTTTTAAAGAGAACAATAGTTTTATTGCAAAGATGCAATAAATTGATTGACTTTTGTAATGTTCCAAATGATTTAAACTTTCCATTCATAAAAGAATCCTGGAAAAATTTGATCACAATTCCCATGCAGCACAACTGTTTTCAACATCGATAATAATCAGAAATGTTTCTTGAGCATCAAATCGTCATCTCAGAATGATTTCTGAAGGTTCATGTGACACTGAAGACTGGAGTAATGATGCTGAAAATTCAGCTTTGATCACAGGAATAAATTACATTTTAAAACTATTTGAAGTTATAATATTTCACAATATTACTGTTTACTGTATTTTTAAATAAATGCAGCCTTGATGAGACATTAAAAACTCTCACGACACCAAACTTTTAAAATGGCAGAGTATAATTTAAGTCAGCTTTTTATAAATTAAAAGTAAAGCGTGTAGTTTATGAGCCACTAGCAGCAACAAACAGAAACATGAGCTCAACCAATGGCGGCTTCCCGCTCGGCACCGTTTGAAACTTGTTTGCGTTTGATATTTCTTGTGTAAAACATTAAATGTGACCCAGTTATCACAGTGCTTTGTGGGCAGAGTTTATAAGTCCATTTCATGTGGTGGCATTCTTGTGCCGTTGCTAGGCAACCCTCACATTTCTCCACTGCATATTTCTGTGCCGGGCAACGTTCCCAGTGGGGTCATTAAAACTGTCATCCTACAACATTAGAAGAGAGCATGTTCAAAGGTTACAAGCATGAAAACAGTATCTCAGCAGGGATGAGGTCAGCCTGAGAATTTCACACACTTTTTGATCATGTACATGCGAACTTTTGTTGTGATGTACTGCTGCACTGGGCTGGCTTGTGTCTTCTTTGTCAAGCACTATATTTCATGTTCCTGTGTTTGCTGTGAGCAGGATCTCTGTGCTTTGGACAGAATTGATGATACATGCTGTGCAACCATCTCGCTGCACAAGATTTATATTGGCAAAATCCAATATTTGCCCTCGCGTCAGACAGGAAAGAACGCACGGATCAATCGTCTGTCTCTCGTTCCTCAATCTCTCCTTCGCACTCGTCTTTCAGACAAACGGCTGTGTGACGGGCAGTCGTTCGCTGGGGAATGATGCTGAGATATGCGTGTTAGCCCTCTGTTGCTCACAAACAGATACATTTAATTTATACAAACCTCTGAACAGAACAATAGCAGACTTGATATTTACAAAGAAGAACCTCTCTGACCTAACTGAACAGCTTTAATAAAGAAATTGGATTTAATATAATAATATGCATATGGAAAAAAAATGATTTCACTATAATTAGTCATTGTAAAGGCACTCTTAATAAGAAAAATCTATAATTCCTGCTTTTCGTTAATGTTTCAATGGCAATTTGCTGTTCTAGAAGGAGCAGCAGTAGAGCACTGCTTAATGCCTTGTCAGCACCAAACGCTATTTTCATGACAAAAAACAAAACAAAACAATGAATAAATAAATAAACCAAGTTAAATTAAAGGTTGATGTTAGTGAAAATAAACTTCTTGATGCCATGTCTACATCAAATGCTATTTTCATGACAAGAATCAATCAATTAATTGATCAATCAATCAATAAATAAAAAGTTAAAATAAACAAAATTTAAAATAAATAACACGGCTTAATGCCATGTCACCATCGAAGGCAATTTTCGTGAAAAAAAAAACAAATAAATAAAAGAAATTAATAAGTTAATTAATTTAAAAGAAAAATTTAAAAATAAAATTTAAAATAAATAAATTTCTTAATGCCATATCAGCAACGAACACTGATTTCAGGACAAGAATAAATAAATAAAGTTAAAATAAATACATTTCTTAATGATGTGTCAGCATCAAAGGCTGTATTCAGGACAATAATAAATTAATACATTTTTTAAATAAATAAATAAATAATTTTATAATAAATACATAAATAAATAAAAAATAAATTATTTTTTTAAATTGAGTTGTGATATAATTTCTATAGCTAAAGTGATGTAAATGCAAAAAGCCACAGGAAGTATAACCTGGGGTTGTAAAATTTCTGATGTTTACCCCATAACTTCTTTTTTGAAAAAAATAAAAAATAAATAAAATAATTATATATATATATATATATATATATATATATATATATACTGTATATATATATATATATATATATACTGTATATATATATATATATATATATATATATACTGTATATATATATATATATATATATATATATATTTTTTTTTTTTTAATAATACGTTTTTTTATTGCTTGTTCGTAATGCAGAGGAAAAATAGCAACACCTAAGTCTGTATTGATTTTGAGATTGCTCTAGATATTAAACATGTTGAGTCCTGAGAGAGTTGTTAAAGAGAACTGGTCTACTTCAGTGAAACAAGATCAGCTAAATGCAGAGAAATGTGTGATTTCCGTCAGGCTTTGTTCACACTACACAAAAACCCAATGTGTGCTTCAAATCTGATCTTCAGGACTGACTGTCCACAAGAGATGAAATTATCTTTTGTTAAGATGTCAGTATTGTTTAAGTTGCTGGCATCAGCATGACAGAAATAGACTCTTTCACAAGAGTGGCAGCCATTGTGGAAAGAGAGATGGGAAAACTGGGATGCACATCATGACATCTTGCCAAGGTACTAAACTGGTAAGACACATTACTTTATTCTGAAATTGCTCACTCCTTCACTATTCATCATGCAGTGAATAAGTGCCCATAAGATTAAGATGGGAGATTTCATTTGGCACACTTCAGAGGGTGTGTGCGTGTCCCAGCCAGATAACTGTCTGAGAATGAGAGCAGATAGCTTTCAGGAGATACAGACCTCTACGGATCAGACAACTAAAAACTAAACCGATTTGAGAGTGACATGCAAAAAACATTGCATTTTTGCAGGCTGTCTGAACAAGGTCTGACAGATCAAACCAAGAACAGCTTTTTGTCTGTTTGTTTATTTATTTACCTTCTGGATGATGCAAAAGAGAAATGGGCCGGTGCACTGGGGGAGAACGTCCTAGGACTGTCCAACGGACTGCTTCCTGTGAGATGTACAGAGACAGCGAGGATGAGAATGACACATGCAGAGACTGAAGTATCTCAATGGACCAGATCATGTGATCAGTGCTCACCTATGTGTCCCGGTAGAGGAGAGTGAGGTCGAGGAAGAGTGGGTGACGTACTGGTCAAGATCAGACTCTTCCTGTTACTTGTGCGACAACTGAAAAACAAACAACACATGATCATGACACTCGCCAAGGACGAGATATTAAAGAAATTTGTTTTCTGTAATCTGCTTTAGATATATAGATAGATATATACATATAGGTATAGATAGATATATGCATATAGATAGATAGACACATAGAGATAGATACATAAACATACTTACTGTGTATATATATATACACAAAATGTATTATATTATATTCAATGCATTATATATATATAATGTATATATACACACACACACATTTCTAAAATATAATACTATAAACTATAAACAATGTATATGTGTGTAATATATATATATATATATATATACATACACACACATACATTATATACACATGACATAATTTATTATATTTTAGAAATGTGTGTGTGTACATATATATGTATGCACAATATATAAATTATACATATTGAATTGTATATAATGTAATAAATTATATATGCAGAGTGTGCATATATATATATATATATATTTTTGTGTGTGAGATAGATAGATAGATACATACACACATACATAAATATACACAAAATATATTATAATATATGTAATGCATTATTATACATATAATATGTATATGTATATATACACACACACATTTATAAAATATAATAAACTATAAACAATGTATATGTGTGTGTTTTATATATAAATATATACATATACACACACATACATATATATATATACACACACACACACACACACACATATACATATACATATATAAATAAATACAGTTTCTAACCTCTGAAAACTACAGACTGACAAACTAACAGACTGAGGAATAAAGTTACAGCGAGTGAAGCCGGACACAAGGGACAAACAAGAAAATGAAATGGCATGCTGCCACGGCAACAATGCTGAAAGCCTCCAAAGGACAAAACAGCATTGCGATTGGCTGGTTAAGACTTCATCACGTCCAATAAAACTCCCTGAGACACATCTGGAAATGACAGCCTAATATAATGACATGATGCAATAATCGGAAAGTTGATTTGCATAGTGTGTAGAACTTGTTCATCACACCTGATCTACATGTGTGTGTGTCTCCGCGAGCACCGATTGAAATCTTGAGTGATCCTCGTGTTTTTTCCCACTGCTCTCCTCCCTTATGATCTTCATTTCTGTCTCTTGTTCTCTTGCTTTGCTTTCATCTTTTTCTTACGACATTATCTATAAATTATAAAATCGGCAGGTAAACTGTTGGATATGTTTTGTCCCATGTATCAATAATTATTAGTTGCATTCTTTTTACGGCAATGAAATCAAAAATAACATATCCTTTCAATGTAAAATATCACTTGTGATTTAGTGGACATGTTCTCGACAGGTTTGGGGAGATTCTCCCACACATGTGTCTTGACTTTGACTGGATCTCATCAGTATTCATGATCTCTTCTTACTGCTCCACATAACTTTGCAACTAGTTGGTCTGTTTATGCTTTAAACTCGGAAACACACACTCACATACAGTGTTTGAAGCTTATATAAGATTTCTCATTTACATTTCTCTCAGTGAAGTCTCTAGATTTTGGTGTTTTCCCTTCACAATACAGTATAATCCTGTGGCTACTATCTTGATTCTGTAGTACGCAATAACTGAGCGCAATATACAGCAACTTTAGAACAGAAAACAGAAGTCTAAATCCGAGTTAATTCTCACAAAATTAATTCCCACAAATGAAATGTTCAGTATCCACTTTAAAAGAAGACTATCTCAAGAAGTGAGGGGAAGAGGTGGAGGACGAGGCATACAACTTTCTAAAAATATGCATATGAAAATGGAAACAGTTGTCAGACTGAATGCGATTCTCTCCTCAGCTTCTCTCTCATCATTAAGAGTTTAATGTTCGGTGATAAGAAACCACACTGTAGCAGAACAGACTGCATTGTGAAATATTTAACAGAGACGCATTAGCATCAGACTGCAGGAAGTAGTAAGTAATGTTCTTCCTCCAAATCCCCTGTGAGAGAGACAGAGACAGGAGCCCAGCGGAGATAAAACGTCTAATTGTCCTCTGCCTTCCTTGTTGGCGTCTCTCTGCATCTCGGTTTCACGATCACAGATCACAAAAACATGACAGTGTGTGAAGATTCATAAAATTATTTTCATGATCTTCTGCCTGCAGCCACAAGCTTTCTTTTTAAACCCCACACCTCTCGCTCGGTCTCTCTCAAATGAAGAGATTGCTTTCACAAAATAACGTCACAAAGAGGCAATGAGATGGAAGAATTGGTTTTGAGTTTTCACACTTTCTCATTCATACACATCAGGGGGGAAACAATAACCTTATAAATTAATGACCAGTTCAGTTTATGAAGAAAAAACAGAAGAGAATTCGGTCACACTTTAGTAAAGGGTCATTCTCACTATTAATTAACTATGACTTTTGCCTCAATAAACCCATAATTACTGCTTATTAAAAGTAACGTAGTTGTTAAGTTTAGGTATTGGGTAGGTTTAAGGGATGCAGAATATGGTCATGCAGAATAATGCATTAAAATGAGCTTTATAAGTACTAATAAACGGCCAATATCCTAATATGCATGCTAATAAGCAACTAGCTAATAGTGTGAATTGGGCCGTAAAGTAAGTTATTGCTAAGTTATAAGTTTTTTTAATTAAAGGTTAAATTATGACTAATTTCACTGCTATTTTTAAAAAAATGCTATTCTTTAAAAAAAAATTCTTTATTCTATCTTTTGAATTTGAATTATTTAATGTTACAAGGTGATTTTTAATGACTTTTGGTTTTGACTGAAGAGAAACCATATTAATCATAAAACAGTAATAACACAGCAATACTGTGTATTTAACAAACCAATGAATAAAATCATGTGAAAACTATAAAATGCAAATGCAATTGAGTTTGTTCCCGTTCAACTAACAAATAACATGCTTTACGTAATTAGATCACTTTTTTAAGTAACTAGAGAAGTAATGCATTACAAGAAACGTGCAGTATGTAATCTGATTACTTTTTGATGTAACTAGTGAAGTAATGAATTACAAGTAACATGCAGTATGTAATCTGATTACTTTTTGATGTAGCTAGTAAAGTAATGCATTACAAGTAATGTGCTTTTCGTAATCAGATTACTTTTTAATGTAACTAGTGAAGTAATGAATTACAAGTAACATGCAGTATGTAATCTGATTACTTTTTAATATAACTAGTGAAGTAATGAATTACAAGTAACATGCAGTATGTAATCTGATTACTTTTTAATGTAACTAATGAAGTAATGAATTACAAGAAACGTGCAGTATGTAATATGATTACTTTTTAATGTAACTAGTGAAGGAATGAATTACAAGAAACGTGCAGTATGTAATATGATTACTTTTTAATGTAACTAGTGAAGTAATGAATTACAAGTAACATGCAGTATGTAATCTGATTACTTTTTAATGTAACTAATGAAGTTATGAATTACAAGAAACGTGCAGTATGTAATATGATTACTTTTTAATGTAACTAGTGAAGTAATGAATTACAAGTAACATGCAGTATGTAATCTGATTACTTTTTAATGTAACTAATGAAGTAATGAATTACAAGAAACGTGCAGTATGTAATATGATTACTTTTTAATGTAACTAGTGAAGTAATGAATTACAAGTAACATGCAGTATGTAATCTGATTACTTTTTAATGTAACTAGTGAAGTAATGAATTACAAGTAACATGCAGTATGTAATCTGATTACTTTTTAATGTAACTAATGAAGTAATGAATTACAAGAAACGTGCAGTATGTAATATGATTACTTTTTAATGTAACTAGTGAAGTAATGAATTACAAGTAACATGCAGTATGTAATCTGATTACTTTTTAATGTAACTAGTAAAGTAATGCATTACAAGAAAAATGCTTTTAATAACAATGGATATATTCAAGAAAAGTGTATTCATACACTGACTAGTATGAGTGGGATCATCTAAAAAAAAGTCAAGAAGTGAAATATTAATATTTTAAACATCAAGTTTGTTTTAGTTTAATAAGAATTTGTTGTGTCATTTTTATTATTTTTTGGTAATACTTTACAATAAGTTTCCATTTATTAACATTAGTTAACTATAGGAATTAACAGTGAAAAATACTTCTAAAGCATTTATTAATCTTAGTTAATGTTAATTTTAAAATTTACTAATACATTATTGAAATTAAAAGTTGTATCTTGGACCTGAGCTGACATGAACTAACAATGAACAGTTGCATTTTTATTATCTAATAAATACTGTAATAATAGTACTCCTCATTGTTAGTTATAGCATTAACTTGTAACGATCGTTACAAATTAATATTAACTAATAGATTCTTATGTGTTAACATTTTCTCTTTAGGTTATTTTATTTCTTCAACTTACTTTCATTTAATTGACAAGGCAACATTTCTAATTTTCATTTAAGTTCATTTTTAAGTTTTTCATCTAATATTTATATTTTATATATATTTTTCATAGTTTTAGTTAATAACAGCACTGATACGATCTAAAAAAAATCTTTGGCAGAATAATAATAGAAAGTAAACATTTTTCTGTAAAGAAGGGAAGGATGGGGGGTCTGGATGGATATGGTACGGTATCGCTTTCATTTACTTTAGCTAGAGACAGGAAGTCTTATGGACGGGATGTGTTCATATCTCTGAAACACAAAGCATGACTGACAGGCGGATCTTATATCCAGTTTCGGAGGTAATAGAATAGTCAAGAGAGGCAATGTTTGCGTCTGAGTGCATATGCTTGATCTATGCTGGATCTTAGCTGTATCCAAAGAGGGCAATAAATCAAAAACGCCTCTGACAGGCAGGCGACACGCACACGCGGCCACCCGTGGAGAAAACAACACCGTCTGATGCTCTTCTGATGCTGCCAATCACGGCTCCAAAAATAAAAAACACACACATACAACTGCCACAATAACACTGGCATTCAGCAGCACTGACCCATTTAGCAAACTCTCTTTCATTAACTCCCCTCGCCATTTCTCCGTAAACAAACAGACCTTTTCCAGTGTTTGTGAAGCGAATCGCTTCAATAGCAGAGAAAACATCTGATTTATCGTTTATGGCCTCCGTCAGGCCATCAGGAGGAATCGTTTTAGTTTTTAATGTTCAGTTCATCAGGAAAAGTTAATCTAAACGCCCTCCCAGGGATGTCGAAACAAAAGACAAAACATTTTCATATTATTTGACTGGAGGAAAGCACGCATTTCATAGCTTCAAGGGAAACTACACAGGCGTCTAAAGCTGCATATCAAAGAATCGGAAAAATTAATAAAGCTGGAGATGCAAGCCTGCCATTGCATTCAGACTCTTACACAAGAGATCAATAAGCTGCAACTGCATAAACAATGAAATCGCTACAATAGCATGAAAAGTAAAATGAAAAAATATGAAAATTCTCTTCGGCTACATTTAATTCTCACACAAGCATCACCTTTTAAAAGTTGTATTAGGATGAATTTGAACTTCATACTAAAAAAAAATAAATTATAACTGCACCAAAAAGTTACACATATAGTAATACTCATTATTATTTTTTAAAAATCCCCAGAACTGAC
The DNA here is from genome assembly GCA_037194245.1 of Opsariichthys bidens. Lineage (NCBI taxonomy): Eukaryota > Metazoa > Chordata > Actinopteri > Cypriniformes > Xenocyprididae > Opsariichthys > Opsariichthys bidens. The sequence goes on from CM074292.1 coordinate 8,794,522, forward strand.
CATATTAGATGAAGGAATTATGTCAAAATGTATGAAAATAAGTTTATTTGAGTACTTCAAAATTACTAAAAAAGAATTGCGTCCATAACCTAATTAATATTCATGTTTGTGACTGACTGAAAGAAGCAATCTTCCTTAGGTTATGTTAGTAGATTAGCTAGCCAGTATTATATGTTAATGAAAAATGTTTACTCATTCTCTCTGTTACCTGGACTGAGAACTTCACGTTTATTTGTCAGCCAAAGTCCGCCAGGTGATGCAAAACGCACAATCCTGCGGACTTTTGACAGCTCCGGGGCTTTCGTGACAATATAGATTATACATTCGCATTTTTGTATCCCCGCCAAGACACAGTCGGATTGACAGAGGGTTATTATCAGAACAGTTATTGTAAGGGTAAGTTGGAAAAATTGTGTCGTACTCTGTCTACTCTTTAAACAGCATTATCATAAAAATGACTCACTATGTCAACAGCTTTCTTACCTTTACCAGATTTTGCATCGGAAAGTTGGACGGAACAAACAACAGTTTTTCCCCTCGGTTTGCCCTAAAACACCATGTTCATTGATCATCCAGTTTGAAGATGAACACAAACACTGAGATTTTTCAGATTTTCCATGATTCTTTGCAGTCTGATTCTTTATCACTGCCTACAAGGCCCTGGATCCTCCACTGGAAACATGAAACAAACGCATTCCCGCTAAACGTTTAATTCGAATTTTTGCACGAGAGAACAATACAAGTCGACACCATTAAAAAAAAAAAAAAAAAAAAAAAAAAAGTTTGCTAAGAAGTATTTCCTACTAAAGTAAAGTGGTATTTGACTCCTGTAAGCGTATCCATGGCAGACTGGTGGGAGTGGCCTTGGACAGAAACATGCCCAGTGCATTATGGGTGTTGAAGTTTCCTACTTATTTGGAAAAAGGGAAGACAACAGGTTTTTTTTCTCTATTTTGTCTTTCTAGTCAGGTAGCACAGGGGGGAAAAAACGCCTTTCTACTGTATATGCAGCCAAGTTTTATTGCAGAGCTTCCCAAACTTAAGAGGGGTAAGGCCCTTGCAAAAACATTGCAAAAGCTCCCCGACCCCGCAGTTAAAAAATATATACCGACATTTACCTACAAATACATTTATTAACAAATTTGTATGAATTTCATGTGAATTATGAGAACTATAATGTAAACATTCTTTACAAATATATTTAAATCCATAACAATAGCCTTACATACTTAAAAAAAAAAAAAAAAAAATCAAATTTTAGAACAATTAGAATATTTTAATTATTTTAATATATTGATTTGGAATAGCTACGGCCCACAGTTTGGGAAGCAGTGTTTTATTGAAAGCCCAAAATCTGTTAGATACCATGTCAAGCTCCAGAAACAATTTAAAATCCTGAGGTTTATTTTAATGTAAAGTTCAATGAAGGTTGATCATTTAAAACTGGAGACTGTCCATTAAAAAGTTCGTTTATCCAGACACGTGGCTTGCGATAAAGGTCTCTAGCAAAAGCACAAGCATCTGTTTATACACACCAATAATCGTTAAAGCTGTTAAAATCCCATCAATTTCACATGCTTCACCCACACAAGACCACGCTTTGCATGCAAGGCTGCTCTTCACAGGGATGTAGATTCTCTAAACCTTTAACACTTAATGAGACGACAAGACTTGAGAATCAACATTCACAACTGGTGCTGTGTGATGGGCTGATGTTATCCGTTACCATAGCAACAACTTGAGAAGAAACGTAAAGCGCTTGTTTGTGAGCAATCACTTACAGCACATGACCTGAGAACAGATCACGCCTTTATAAAATGAATCCCACTAAACCTGCTAACATGTCCAGGGCACATTTCACCCAAAAAACTAAAGAAAGAAATCATAAATTATATTTTTCTTTTAAAAAAAAAGAACAATTCTGAATCTTTTGCATTGCTGCATGATCTCCATGCAGTCAACCATTTTCAAACCCAAATTCTGATTACTGTAATGACAAAAATATATATATATATTTTCAATATTATTTCAATTGACCCTTCGCAAACAGTTTGATTGACAGGCGATCTGACCAATCATAACCCTGAATCTTGAAAAATTGTGTGTACTCACGTCTTTCCACGCTTGAAACAACATTCCTTCTGATGTTCATTCATGTTTATTTGATGCTATAAATGAACTAGTATGAAGAGATGATCGCTTCACGAGGAGCGACAGCGATCTGTCACGACACATTAAAGACACACTAGACGCTATTTATTGTGTAAGCTTCTTTAAAAACGTACATTATATTAAATATGAAACAGTTTCATACGTCTGTCGACGAGTTGTCAGCGTCCTCTTTGCTCCACGATGTATTTTTCACTGCGTGAGAACATGATGTGTGGCGGGAGAGCGCAGGACTTGTCGGACATAGCAACAGTAACTAAAGGGGGCGGGTCTTTGCGAAGGGCCAATTGTAAAGTTTTTTACTTCCATTTTAATTGCAATGCGTTCAAAAATGTATGCAGTTTTACAAAAATAAAACGTGGCTGCATTACGTTAATGAGAATTTGAGTGGAAAGGGTTTATCACATTAAAAAATGTCAATGAAAAGGATGTTTTAAAGGACTTACAACTGTTTTCAATATTGATAATTATCAGAAATGTTTCTTGAGCATCAAATCATCATATTAGAATGATTTCTGAAGGATCATGTGACACTGAAGACTGGAGTAATGATGCTGAAAATTCAGCTTTGATCACAGGAATACATTATTCAAATAGAAAACAGTTATTTTAAACTGTTTTACTGTACTTTTGATAACATTAAAGCATCCTTGGTGAGCAAACACAAACATATGCGGTGTGAATAAGTGGTACCTTTAAATAGCTTATGTTGTTTGTTAAATAGCCTGCTAAATGAAGTCTGAGAGAGGGTGAGAAGGTTAATTCAGAGGCTGCCGTGGAGAATGACCCAGCCAGCTCCTCAGTGAACACCTGCTTAGACGCTCAAAGGACACAGAGAATCTCCCATAAAGACGAATGATCTAATATTAGACTACAGAGAGTAAAACTAAAAAGACTATCAACTAATAAACCCAACACGCAGCAGAGAGATTCACTTATTGCAACACACACAACACTTGCTTGCAGTCAATTTACTAATGCTATCAGAGCCGCTCAGCAGTGGGACACTTAAAGCGGACTACTTCATCATCCTTACAGCGCACCTGTTACATTTCTCATCTTCTTACGTCTCTAGAGCTCCCTCTCTGATGTTTCATCTGTTGCTCCAGCATGAATGGTCACTAACATATGCTGTGTTTAGATGCAAGTGTCCCCACAAGACAGCGTGCAGTTTCAAAGACACAGTTTCAAGAAAGAGAAGAAAAAGGAAAAGGGTGAGGAACAGATGAATAGGTGAAGGAGAGGCTCTAAGAGGAGGTGAATGGGATAAATATAGACTCTGATGGCGGTGTGAGAGAGCAAAGCTCACAGAGGACCTTCACTCCTGTCTCTGCTCATGGCGGAGGGAAAGGAGGACAAAAAGGACTGTTAAACAGGGTGACCGGATGTCCTGGTTTTACTAGGTGAGTGTCCCGACAATGCATTAAAAATCTAAAAATGGCCCCGTTTCAGATGTTAGACTCACTGACTTCGAATGAAATATCTCCAGTGTCCTCTAGCTACTGTATCTGGTGTCATCGTTTGTTCTCAGCTGGATGACATTGCAGAGAAGAGAAGATATCCCTGCATCAAATTAGGGATTTGCTTTTTTTTTCTTTTTTTTTAAAAAAGCTCATTTGATTAGTCTGTAACTACATTAAAATAATAAATAAAATAAAAATACTAAATAATTCCTGTGAAATAATAAAAGATATTACAAATAAAATACATTAAACTAAAAAATATTTTAATAAAAGTAATAGAAAGTAATAGAAAAAAGGCTGTGCTTGAAAAGATCAGCAGAATGTGGTCAAAATAAAATAAAATAAGAGCAAAACATTGTATATATAATGTGAATTACATGGATGCAACAATGCATACGATGCAAATGAATAAATTCTACATAAATATAAAATAGAATTTTCAAAAACAACTAAACAGTCTGTACTTTTCTTTGTAAATTAAATAAAAATGAATCCTTATTAAAAGTTACAAAAGTTCAGTCAAAAGCAGTGAGTGATTTTTTTTTTTTTTTTGCAGTGAGTCTTTTGTTGTTTAATTAATATTAAAAACACAGACAGCAGCAGGAATATTAGGCTGCTGTCACTTTAATGCACGGATACACTGATACTCTTACACTTGTTTTTTTTTTAAGTGTTGTTTACTTTCACTTAAGATAACCCACTATGTTTACTAGGGTACTGGCCAAGATAAACATTCTGACAATTTGTGAAATTGTCCGTTCAAGGCAAGATGCGAAAAGATCTCAATTCGGTATTTCTGTCCTGTCAGATGTGCGCAAATTATATTTTGCATCTTCTTGCTAAAAAACGTGCAAATGATAAACTTTCTTGACACTCCAGCACTTGCTCAATCAGGACAGTTCTGTCAACTCAAGTGCAAGTGATTCGGTCACATTGAAGAGTGTTGCTGGGCTTTAACACGTTAAAGTTTACAATTACAGCATGATGTTACAACAAACGGGCACCGGATACTTCTCTCCACAGAGTTCAGTGCATCGGATAAGGATGTAATGAGTCATGAGAGCATTTGAAGACCTGCCTGTAATATTTAAGTGAAACCTGAAACTTTGATTAGTTGGTCAAGTGTCTGATCGGTATGTGAAATCTCCAGGAGAGAGTTTTCTTTAATAGAAAATACTGTGTTAAAGTAAGCAATCTTTAAACCTCAGCCAACTTAGCAGTAATGCTAGGCTCACATAAAAGTTTCATTCCAAAACACTATTGGCGTATTGAAGGCAGTGTTGAAGTCGGTTTCACTGGGATTTAGATAATACGATTCATTCAATTCAGCATGTGGGCTAACAACTATCGGCTGGATTAAATTTATGGACAAAATTAAGCTCAATTCCAGATAATTCTCTGCACAGCATTAGAGGCAACTATATTTCAATTCAGTCTATGAGAGCAAAAAAACACTGACATCAGCAGTGCTCGTGTTTGAGCTCAACTGCACTACATGATCAAATGGTCTGAAACAGAAGCTAATGCTGATAAATCTGACAATTTCATTATAATAGCAACTGAATCTTTTGATAGCAGAACAGTTATTGTTTGTGGAGAGCGTGTTATAAACTGGGAATTACGAGTTACAAACTGGGAATTGTGAGTTATAACCTGAGAATAGCGAGTTATAAACTAGGAATTGCGAGTTACAAACTGGGAATTGCGAGTTACAAACTGGGAATTGCGAGTTACAAACTGGGAGTAGCGAGTGATAACCTGAGAATTGCGAGTTACAAACTGGGAATTGCGAGTTATTAACTGGGAGTAGCGAGTTACAAACTGGGAATTGAGAGTTATAACCTGAGAATAGCGAGTTACAAACTAGGAATTGCGAGTTATTAACTGGGAGTAGCGAGTGATAACCTGAGAATTGCGAGTGATAACCTGAGAATAGAGAGTTACAAATTGGGAATTGCGAGTTACAAACTGGGAATTGCGAGTTACAAACTGGGAATTGCGAGTTATAACCTGAGAATAGCGAGTTACAAACTAGGAATTGCGAGTTATTAACTGGGAGTAGCGAGTGATAACCTGAGAATTGCGAGTGATAACCTGAGAATAGAGAGTTACAAACTGGGAATTGCGAGTTACAAACTGGGAATTGCGAGTTATAACCTGAGAATAGCGAGTTATAAACTAGGAATTGCGAGTTACAAACTGGGAATTGCGAGTTACAAACTGGGAATTGCGAGTTATAAGCTGAGTATAGCGAGTTAAAAACTAGGAATTGCGAGTTACAAACTGGGAATTGCGAGTTACAAATTGGGAATTGCGAGTTACAAACTGGGAATTGCGAGTTACAAACTGGGAATTGCGAATTATAACTTGGAATTATGATTTTTTTCCCTCAAATTTCCCAGTTTATAACTCTCAATTGAATTTTCTCAAAATTCCCAGTTTATAACTTGCAATTCCCAGTTAATAACTGGCAAGTCTCATTTTATAACTTGCATGTTTGAGAATATAACTCGCAATTCCCAGTTTATAACTCGCAATTTTCAGTTTATGAACTGGGAACTGAGAGGAAAAGAGTCCCAATTCCGAGATATAAACTGAGAACAATGAGTTATAAACTGGGAATTGCAAGTTATAAACTGAGAATTGGATGGAAAAAAAACAGAATGTGAGTTATAAACTAGAATAAAGTCAGAATTGTGTCAGAAAACTGACAATTACCTTTTTTATTTTTTTTATTCCGTGGCGAAAACAAGTTTCCATTCAAATCAGATCAGTCGCTGTCATGCTGGGAATGTCTTTATGAATGAATGTTCTGGATTAACCGTGTCCTCAGATGTTTAGTCTGTCAGCTAACTGAATCCTGAACTCTCCCGCATCACAGGATCAACATAGACTCAAACTATAATCTGACAGATTATATGAAAGTCGAAGTCGCCAACAAACAAGATTACGCCACAAGCAACCTGTATTCCTCTATTCATGCGCTCGTACATCATCCTTTCATTTTTCCTGCTGCGCTTTCATTTCCTGAGATCTGCGTTTGCTACCTATTGCTGTGAAGTCACCGAGGTGTGTAATTTCAGGCCGTGAGGAATCGTGTGCAGAATGATACATCAATGTTTTGTGATCTCAAGAGAACCCTGAATCATCTCAGACAGTGCTTCTGCCATATGAGACTTTCGGTATAGTTTATCATTTTTACAGAAGACTCGAATGTTACACAGCTTTATATTTCCAAGGAGAAAAAGTTACAGAGTAGGGCAAGGCATTGACAAAATAAATTATATTAATACATTCACGAATGCAAAGCTTTATATATACCATGATCTGTCTGAATACTCGATTCTGATTGGCTGGTAAGAGTGCATTAAGTAAGGGATAATCCAGGGCTAGCGGTGTATTAAACAATTTTAATGCACAACATAAAGGTAAAGAACTACCTGACGTGAAAACCTCATATCTCCGTATCTGATTCAAAGCGGCTGGATCTAACAAGCCGATCCAAACCTTCCAGTCAAATATTGAGCTGCAAACATCAATAACAGCTTTATCTTGTCAGCGCTGGCAAACGACCATGGTATAAGCGGGATAATCCATGGCTAGCTGTGCTTTAAACGATATGCACTTTGCGACGAGTGGTTCTTTCACCTCCATTTCATACGCTAAAATTGTTCAAAAACGCACAGCTTTTTATAGAGCTTCACATCAGAACATTTTTTAGTCCTTGAAGAATCGCTGTTCCAAACTCTTTCTCTTTCCTGTTCTCCCTTTGACATCGGCAGAGTTTTCATGATAAGTTAAAATGCTCCGTAATGACTAACTTGGAGAGTGAAGTGCCGGATGAAGAGAGAGGTGTTTTAGAGAGTAACTCCGTTAACACACTCCGGCGTCTCAAATATAGGCCAAGACATCTCCTCGGGCTCCACACTTTCATATTCCCTCTCCGTCTGTGTACTTCATGAAAGCATTTAAGGCTCAGAGCAGCCCAAACCAAATGACTGAACTCAGAGAGACAGCAACAAAATATCAAAACACACTTTCCTGAGACATAATCAAAACAAAAGCATGCGAGTACAAATGCGTCTAGTAGCTACACAAATTTCATTTCGCGCACAATCCCAAACACTTTAATGGTGACTATCCCAAGCTGTGAGATCAAATGCAGCAAACAGGGAAAGATTTAAGTTCATTTCACACTTTTAAACAAAACATAACATGAAACATTTATATACCTCTATAAAAAATGTGTGTATGCTATTTCATCAGAACACACATCCACATTTGAATGGCCTGTAATGATGAAATATGATGCATTTCGACAGTTAACCAGTTAAACCCTTTGGTCAGGTCAACGTCTGTCATGACAAATCAAAGAAAATCTCACGGAGCAAATCTTATAAACCCGAACAGCAACGCATCAGGTTCAATGGGGATTTGTGGGTGAACTACTCCTTTAATATCAAGTAAATTTATCTTTTTGCAGTGCAGAACTAAATAATTGAACTTTAACTATTCATAAGCCTCTCTCGCTCACACACACACACACACACACACACACACACACACACACACACACGCAGACACAGTCACACACAGCAGAATGTGACTAATCTGAGCTCAACAGCGTCAGTGCAGACAGAATGGAGCACCATGGGGGACAGACAGAGATGAAGGAGAGAGAGAGAGAGAGAGAGAGAGTCTGTTATTAAGGCACACTGTGAACACACTCATGTTCAAAGCCACTTTAATCTCTTCTGTCACACACAACAACACACATTTAAGCACACAACTCAAGGGCCACAACATATGTACAAGATATAGACACACATATAGCAGCTGCTCGTGTGTTCATGCCAACGCGACTAAAAGCACGTGCGTAAGTGCATATGTACAATTTACCGGGAGTTTAGCTACATAAATTCAATCAATAGCAGTTTTAAACTAGTGCTTAATCGAGATTTCAGCTTCTGAAAATACAATAACACAGTAGCTGATGGCCAATATAATTAGAGTTAGGCCAATAAACTTTACCCGAGAGGCTGATTAAATATATCCATAATGCACAATTTTGAGATTATCAGCATCAGTCAATATCTGTGTCCAATCGGAAGTGTTGGTCTTTTATATACTTACATAATTTACACTTTCATTTGGTGTCAGCAAGTTTTGAAAAATGTCTCTTCTGCTCACCCAGACTGCATTTATTTGATCAAAAATACAGTAAAATCAGTAAAATTGTGAAATTTTTGTATATGTGAATATATTGTAAAATTGTAGATTAAAGGATGATGAGTTGATATATATATATAATATATATTTATGTATATTATATATATATATATATATATATATATATATATATATATATATATATATATATATATATATATATACACACACACACACACACACACACATATACATATATACAGATGTATATATCGTCATATATATACATAACGAACGACCAATTAATCACACAGACTAATCTATCAGTCTATCACTACTTAAACAGAAAGGTAGATCTCATGAGTTCACGCATGCAAACACACTTGCAAAACACAAGCTGTCATCCCTCCATGAATCAGCCGAGAGACGATGACATCAGTGTAAACAATCACAGCGCATTATCATCACCAAAAACAACAAAATCTTCATCATCATCATCATCCTCATCCTCATCAGATCAGCAAAAATCAAACCAAATATAAGCAGCATAAACTGATGAGTCATAACTGCAAGAGCGAGCCAAATAATTCTCTCTCTCTCATTTACCTTTTGGTTCGGCGGAACATGTTGCTAGCCAGGACGGCCGGTTGGCAGGCGCACACGCGGCGATGAGAGTGACAGCGGCAGCCGAGTGTGTCAACACACACTTAAACAACATTCACATAAAGCAGCCGACTACGCCATGACACATCTCGTCCTCCCTCACACATGCTCCGGGTTCATCTGAGTGTTTGTGGCTGAGTGATGGAGAGCGAGCAAAGATACAGAGAGAGAGAGAGAGAGGGGAGGGAGGGAAGGTGGCTCTCAAGGGTAATGTGCCAAGCCAGGAAGTAAAGGCAGCGAGAGAGAGAACACGAGAGAGGGAGGGAGGAATCATAGGAGGGCTGTCAGCGTGTGTGTGTGGCCATGAAAAGTCTATCAGAGCTCAGGGCTCAGGGCTGTGCCAGTGCTAATGGAAATCTGAATGACACATGGGAGGGATAAAATGAAACAGAGAAAAAGATTATGTTAATAATTTCCATAAGATACACCGCAGATTATTTGGGCCCTTAAAACAAGGACGCTCAAATTGGATTGGTCGACTTTATTGTTGCACAAGCTTAAATGGTATTTGATGATGTTAAATATTTCTTGATATCTAAACATATACCTTAATATTTTTCAAAGAACCCATCATTTTGACCAAACACTCTAGACCGTCACTCTTTTCACCAAATGTCAGCCTAACAGTCCTGGAAAATTAAAAATAAAAAGGTAGATATAGTCAAAATGATAAATAGCTTTATTTATATTTTAAAAGTAAGGATACATACATACTATACATAATTAGTATTAATTATAGTATACATAATTATATTAGTATACATAATATACTAATATATATATATATATATATATATATACAGTACTGTGCAAAAGTTTTAGGCAGGTGTGAAAAAATGCTGTAAAGTAAGAATGCTTTCAAAAATAAACTTGGTAATAGATTATATTTATCAATTAACAAAATGCAAAGTGAGTGAACAGAAGAAAAATCTAAATCAAATCCATATTTGGTGTGACCACCCTTTACCTTCAAAACAGCATCAATTCTTCAAGGTACACTTGCACAAAGTCAGGGATTTTGTAGGCATATAGTTAGGTGTATGATTAAACAATTATACCAAACAGGTGCTAATGATCATCAATTCAATATGTAGGTTGAAACACAATCATTAACTGAAACAGAAACAGCTGTGTAGGAGGAATAAAACTGGGTGAGGAACAGCCAAACTCAGCTAACAAGGTGAGGTTGCTGAAGACAGTTTACTGTCAAAAGTCATACACCATGGCAAGACTGAGCACAGCAACAAGACACAAGGTAGTTATACTGCATCAGCAAGGTCTCTCCCAGGCAGAAATTTCAAGGCAGACAGGGGTTTCCAGATGTGCTGTCCAAGCTCTTTTGAAGAAGCACAAAGAAACAGGCAACGTTGAGGACCGTAGACGCAGTGGTCGGCCAAGGAAACTTACTGCAGCAGATGAAAGACACATCATGCTTACTTCCCTTCGCAATCGGAAGATGTCGAGCAGTGCCATTAGCTCACAATTGGCAGAAAACAGTGGGACCCTGGTACACCCATCTACTGTCCGGAGAAGTCTGGTCAGAAGTGGCCTTCATGGAAGACTTGCGGCCAAAAAGCCATACCTCCGACGTGGAAACAAGGCCAAGCGACTCAACTATGCACGAAAACACAGGAACTGGGGTGCAGAAAAATGGCAGCAGGTGCTCTGGACTGATGAGTCAAAATTTGAAATATTTGGCTGTAGCAGAAGGCAGTTTGTTCGCCGAAGGGCTGGAGAGCGGTACACGAATGAGTGTCTGCAGGCAACAGTGAAGCATGGTGGAGGTTCCTTGCAAGTTTGGGGCTGCATTTCTGCAAATGGAGTTGGGGATTTGGTCAGAATTAATGGTATCCTCAATGCTGAGAAGTACAGGCAGATACTTATCCATCATGCAATACCATCAGGGAGGCATCTGATTGGCCCCAAATTTATTCTGCAGCATGACAACGACCCCAAACATACAGCGAAAGTCATTAAGAACTATCTTCAGTGTAAAGAAGAACAAGGAGTCCTGGAAGTGATGGTATGGCCCCCACAGAGCCCTGATCTCAACATCATCGAGTCTGTCTGGGATTACATGAAGAGAGAGAAGCAACTGAGGCTGCCTAAATCCACAGAGGAACTGTGGTTAGTTCTCCAAGATGTTTGGGCCAACCTACCTGCCGAGTTCCTTCAAAAACTGTGTGCAAGTGTACCTAGAAGAATTGATGCTGTTTTGAAGGCAAAGGGTGGTCACACCAAATATTGATTTGATGTAGATTTTTCTTCTGTTCACTCACTTTGCATTTTGTTAATTGATAAATATAAACTATTAACATGTCTATTTTTGAAAGCATTCTTACTTTACAGCATTTTTTCACACCTGCCTAAAACTTTTGCACAGTACTGTATATATATAAATAAAATAAAAAATATATATTATTAAATTATATATAAATTAAATTAAATTATTAATCATCATCATCATCATTTTCACCAAACATCTAATATATCTATATATATAATTTTAATATTACAATGTGGATGGATATATATGAATATGATATTAATATAAAATATAAACATGTAAAACTATTAATATTAATAAAGCTATATGCAATTTGTATGACAATACATAATTAACAGATTCTTTTTGCATTGAGAAATAATGCAAAAAGAATCACTGAACCAGAGTTTTGAATGAATTCACTGAAACGTGTCAATAGAATCATGCAGATGAATCAAACTTTCCACTTCTAATGTCATCTGCACTACCTACGTTTAAATCAGAAACATGGGAAGGGTGGAAAGAAGGGAGAAAGAAGAGTTTTTTTTGGGGATCTCGTTGCACTTATACTTGAATGCTGACATCTGATTGGTCGATTTCATTGTGATGTGACTACAGAGCTCCACCCATCTCTCTCTGTATGCCAGGGAATATAAGAACTGACATCATCTCTGTGCCCTAGATAGCTCACCACAATAAACCTTGTCTGAACCTTCAAATCGCGTCATGTCACAGTCGGGAGCGTCTGCTGGGACTGGGGAGGCCGTCTCCCAAACCACACACACTCAGCTGCACACACGCCGAGACAGACATTAAAAGGTGCTCATTTCAATAATAAATGATCTGGAGGGTGGAAAGAGAGATGAAATATAGATGAGAGATAGACGCAGATTAGCTTTTAGAAGTTACTGGGTCAAATTCATAGAGGGAAAAATATGACCAGTAATGATGGATGGAATGAAGACGTGTGTGACCTGCCCAGTCTGACAATGGAAACATCACTCAGATCCATCCATCCATCATTCATTCCATAATCTATCCATCATTTGTTCCATCCATCCATCTTTCCTTCCTTCGTTCCATCAACCCATTGTTCGTTCCATCATCAAAATTGCCAAATTATGTTTTTAAAGTAATAAAACACAGTAAAAATGTTTCTACTAAACATTTTACAGTTTACTCTGAATGAATACACATTAAAAATATTGAAATGGTTAAACACCTCATTTAAAAATTAATAAACAAAAAATGTTAAACGCAGGAATCAGTGTTGTGGAAAGTTACTTTTAAAAGTAATGCATTACAATATTGCGTTACTTAATTACTTTATATTGGAAAGTAATGTGTTACATTACTTTTGCGTTCCTTTTCCTCATTTTGTTTTTCGAACAACAAAATAGATCTATTTTTGGCCCTCTCACACCAAAAGTGAAAGAAATAAGCCTCAGGCTGAAGGAAATGCATAGTCGGTCGAGGGCGCAGTTCAAACAAACAAGCAAAAAATGGGGAAAAGTAACTTGTGTTACTTATTTGAAAAAATAACGCAGATATTTCAAATTGAAAAGTAATGCGTTACTTTAATAGTTACTCGAAAAAGTAATCTGATTACGTAACTCAAGTTACTTGTAAAGATTTACTGGCAACAATATCACACCTTTAATCTAAATATGAAAATTGCACATTTAAATTAAAAGTCAAGGTTTTTTCAAAATAAAATTACAATTTCAAAAAAAGCCACAGCGAATCAAAAACTTCTGATAACCAAAGCCATGGAAACTGTAGATAGAGTGACTGTGTAGTTTTGTGGATATGAGACATCCTGAAAGTCACAGCAGTCCAGACAGTGGTGAGATCACATCCTGATTACAGCCAGCGAGGTTCAGCAGTCCTGGAAATGTCATATTGATCGTCGGCTGATTAATCTACTGTATCAGCCCAATTAAACAGCGTGACCTGTACTGAGCACAAAAGACCCATGCGTTATTAGCTGCCATAAGAAACTACAAAAGCCCTTCCACATCTCCTGGTCTCTTCACCCGCCTCCCAAGAGAGCTCTGTTCACACACACAAACTCAAGCACCTGTACTGTGCGTGTCTGTCCGTGGAGAGGCTCTTTAGCAGTTATGTTAATGCTATTGGTGGTGTCAATGTCCACAACAGAGCCCATTACAAACAACAGCCATTCTGTTCTGATCAGCGTACACAAAGACAAAACTCTCACAGGAGATAATGAAGCCCACACATACTCTCTAACACCAAATCTGTGAAATTGAGGCGTTGCGATTCTATATATAGGCAGTAAACAGACAGAATATCACACAAGTGTTCAGACACAGAGGAAACACAGGGAGTCTCTCAGAAGGTTCAGCACCAAGGCCAGCGTCTCATTCACAGTCGGCAAGGCTCAGACTCCACAGCACTGGCTCGACACTGGTTTGAGTCATGACGGGATTTTACATTGGACAGAAACACAGTGCTAATGCTGCACGTCGTTCAAAAGTTAAGATAAATGATTAACTCTTGAATTTCAAAGTTTCTATCGCTCCCACAGTGAAAGCCAAACAAAAAGGAGTTGCAAATCTAGGCTCCGGTGTGGTACACAAGTGGCTGATCATGTTCACATTTTCTGAGCTTGCACCGTTTTGAAACTGTATTGTTCAGAAACACCCTCAAGTGTAGAGGAAATCTTAGAGATTGAGATTGGATATATTCTATATCTTGGTAATATACCAACTTCAGTTAAAAATAGGAATAAATGTTTACTGAAGATACTACTAGGAGCAAAAAATAGTGATTACTCACTTATGGCTCCAACGTCTTCCCCCAAAGAGAACTCAGTGGGGACAAACTGCCATAGAAATTTATAAAACGGAAAGACTGACATTCAAGTTGAGACTACAAGAAGAGACTTTTGAAAAACACTGGGGAAAATGGACTACGCATCTATGAAAACCGAGGGAAGGGGGACAAATGTGTAATGGGAATATTTAAATGCATATATGCAGCAACCATAAGAGTGAATATTACTTAAAGCTGCGTGAAAGTATGGCTTTGGACATCAGTGTATTTGTGTATGTATGCGTCTATAAGCGTGTATACTGTATGTACACGTTATAACCTGTTGACTTTTTACTCAAGGACCTCTTGTACTAACCGATTATGGAAACAGGGTTTTTTTTCCTTTTAAATGTTACATTTTTAAAAGAATTTCCATGTAAATACCCAATGAAACTGTGTTAGCTGCTTGTCTTAGCTCTGAAACGTTATATATATTAAAAAAAATATAATAAATAAATAAATAAATAAATAAATAATTAAAATATATATATAAATATATAAATATATATAAATAATTAATTTTTTCCCCCAAAGTTTTATGTTCTTAGAAACCAATAATTCACCACACAAAACATACTGTGGGTGCCAAAAATCATGGATACTCTTGTGCAAGTTGCAAGTATTTAATTTAGTGTAATTTAATTTAATTTTCTTGCATATTCCTGCTCATGGCTTTCGATGATGTTGGCATGCCAAAATACCAATAGGGTGATTGGATGCATGGCGATTGAAGTCAACAATAAAAGATAAGGGAAGTTTTTTCTCCTATCTTTTAAAATTTGAAAAGATTCATTTTCCTATCATAACTATGCACAGTTGTATGGTTTGTTGCATATTATTATTTGCATGTAGAATTTTCCCCTTGCTGTCTGCGAAACTTTCAGGACAGACCCATTTTGGGGTCACGATAACCATTGCTCTCCAGTACTCCAGTCCTGCAGCTCCACAGTACTTCAAAATTATCTTAAACATATATCACTGCAAGCCTGTACTGCATTACTGAACCCCATACTGTTGCACCAGTACTGCACTTATGTATTACTGCATTACAGTGTTTTTGCATTGCTGCACTAATGTATTACTGCATTACATCTCTTCATCACTGCACTAGTGTAAAGCATCTCTGCATTACAGCAATCCTGCATTGCTACACTGATGTATCGCTGCATTACTGCACTAGTGTATTGATGCTTTCCTGCATCACTGCACTAAATGAAGTTCCAAACGCAGGTTCAGGAGGAGTCTAATCATTCAGTCCTGTCAATCATCATTACGAGCGTATATAAGCAGCAGGTATTCCGCCGTCCCAGGGAAAATTCTTCCGGCATCCCTCCACCTTCCCATCTCATCCTCTATTTCTCTCATTCTCCCTCTACGTAGTAACATTATAGGGGAGTTGAGCCCCAGGTTCGAGCCTCTTTTTAGGAGCTCGTTTACCATTAACTTTTCACAATATGTAACATAAGTCTCTTGTGTCCCCAGAATATGTCTGTGAAGTTTCAGCTAAAAATACCCCACAGATCATTTATTATTGCTTGTCAAATTTGCCCCCAGTTGGGTGTGAGCAAAAACACATGGTTTTTGTGTGTGTCACTTTAAATGCAAATGAGCTGCTATTCCCCACCCCCTTTCCAGAAAAGGACGGAGCTTTAACAGCTCACGCTTCAGTTGCTCAACAACAACAAAGCTGGAGAATCTCACGCTGCCAAAATGAGGATTGACAGTATCAGCATCTGCACCTCGAGGTTAACGGTTAGTGGATAAATTTATGTAGTTGCTGTGGAGTTGATTCAACCCATCGACTAACGTGCCGTCGTGTTAACCTTTTGTTAATCTAGTGTTGAATTGACCCTCATTTGTGAAGCAGTCCGGCGTAAAATGACAGCATGGTAACAACACTCTACTACAACAACTCTTCCTCTTCTCTAAAGCAGCCCAACATGGCCACACCCCCTTTGTTGTGTGTTCTCAGGGGCGGGGTTTATGTAAATATTAGGGTTAGTGATGTCAACAACCTAGGAAGCAGCTTGTTGTAGTCCCTACCAGCCGTTTTGTAGTCCTTAAAAAGTGATTTCTGTCAAATAAAATATCTCCCTTCGCACTGAACTTAGAACGTCGTAACTTTGCAGATGTTATCAAGTTTTACTACATTCCTGCATTACAGTATTACTTCCTGCACTCCTGCACTACTGTATTCTGTGCCGCCCCACTATTGCAGCATGATATTACTGTGACCCTGCATTATCTGCTCTGATGTCATAAAAAAATGCA
Source organism: Opsariichthys bidens (assembly GCA_037194245.1). Taxonomy (NCBI): domain Eukaryota; kingdom Metazoa; phylum Chordata; class Actinopteri; order Cypriniformes; family Xenocyprididae; genus Opsariichthys; species Opsariichthys bidens. The sequence goes on from CM074292.1 coordinate 8,811,361, forward strand.
AATGTTGGGAGTGTTCCCATTTTCCCTGTGTTTACATAACACTGCCTTCAGTGATGCAAGCAAGACCAGTGTTAGGTTTCCAACTTTCATCTGTCCAACTTTCATTTAGCTCAAGTAATTTCAATGTTGACAGGTGTAGTGAAAAATGGACACAAGTCTGGGGTTGTTTGTTTAGAATTGGGTTTGGGGAAAGTGCTTTTACTCAGTATCACATTATGCTAGGTCTCAGGAAAAACGTCCACAGACAACATTCGGACAAATAAATGCGGAATCAAATCAAGTAAAGCAGATTCTCTACACTCACCCACTGCTCTTCCTGGGCAGGGGAAGATCCTTCTGGAAAAGAGAGAGAGAGAGAGGGAAATGATAGACTGAGTGATTATATTAGGCATTGTAAAATGATACCATCAATAACTGCTCAATACTAGTTTGCTTTAGGACATAAATATCTTGATGAAACCAAACTGGAATAATCTTATGCCAGCTGACATTCATTATGACCCATAATGCTCTTCAGATCTCTGAGAGGGAGGACAGCACTTAGGGGAGAACAATCCCCAAAACATTAAACTGGCCAATTACACAAACAAGGTCACTGGAAAGAGAAAGAGAGAGAGAGAGAGAGAGAGAATGAATGAACATGTAAGACAGTGGGAAAGAGGCCATGCTGGTGCATGTGATGGTACACTAAGGGCTTCTGTCGGGGGGGAAATGACTTCACCCACTGTGACTCACTTTGATGACATCGTGTGTGACAAGGGCTTCCCTGCCAGCATGACTGGCGCCACTGAGCAACTAATGGAGGATTAAATGGACAAATAGTCTGTGGTCACTCTGTGTGAGTGCTACGTTCTGCACAAGTAGACACTTTAATTTTTTAATTTATAACCATAATACCATCTCAAACATAGCATATTACTTTTCTATTCGTTTAATATATTCACTGACAATAACTTCCAAAAATACTCTTCATCTTTACATTGCTGAATCCTGACTGGTAAAAAAAAGTGACCAACCAGATATGAGCATTTGAGTCTTATAAGTATTATAAGATGTCTGAAGTATTATAGTAAGTCGGCTGCCAATGGGAACTTATAAAAGCAGAAACAAACAAGTGTGATATAAAAAGCAATAGATGACAAAATGTGTTTAATATAGATGTCTTTATACCAGTGTTGTTGTAACTAAAACTAAAACCTTTAAAAAATAATTTTTATTAATTGAAATGAAGATCAAATATAAATAAAAGATAAATATGAGATGAAAAATTTAAAACTTAACTGAACATTAGAAATGTCGCCCAAATATAAAAATAAAGTTTAAAATAAATATAAATAAATATTTAATATAAAATATTAATAAATAATAAATAATATACACATAACTACAACTTACTTACAAAATAAATAAACAGAAGCTAATTCAAATTATTAATATATACTACAATAGTATATAAACAACAATAAAATAACACCGTTGTATACAATATCTAACAGGGCTGCATGATTTACCGTGTTTAAATCGCACGCGATTTGGCAAAGGCTGAGATTATTGAATGCGCAGCTTGTCAGAGCCGTACAGCTCTGGGATCAGTAATAAATGCTTCTCCATCTGAAAGCCAGAGGGCGCTCTTGTGAAGCAACTCAAAATATGCCCTGCAGTCACTTTTCAACATGACTAATAAACACACGACTGTCTTATTCTGTGTAAGAAGCCACATCATCTCACAGAAGGATGCTCAGCTGTCGTTATGAAGCGAGTTTGGAGTAAAAACATGTTGTCTTTTGTTGGACAAGATGTTAATAAATGCTTCTCATGTCTGGAAAGATGTCAAACTCGCAGTGCTTTCAGATGGACTGGCATTTGGAGCCGTACTTCACTGACAAGCTGCGCATTAAAAATAAACACAGCCTTTGTGATTTCATAATCGTGTTTAAGCTATAATCGTGTTCAAATTCAATGTTATTTTTCGTATTGTGCGATTAAATCGTGCAGCCCTAATATCTAACCAGCATCAGTTCATTACAGCCCAGATTAGACCGACTGACAGATTGATAGATAGCACTGATCACACTGAAGGAAGAGTCTCCATACTTCACAGAATGTAAATGAAGCAGTGAGAAAAGAGTGAGAAAAACATGAGCCAGAGGAAACAGGAAGATGAATAGAAAGGATGCAACAGTTGACAAATGAGACTCTGAGGGCGAAGCAACAGTATTAGAGAGCAGATCAATTCATTACATTAGAAAAAAAACGACAGAACCCTTCAAAGGACTGATGGATGTATTATTTAAAACAGCTTCTATTTTCGTTTCGACTACAGTTTTACATTTTCTGAAGGAAATGTGTGAGGTTTCTGTGCAAAACCCACTAGGGAGTTGAGGGTGGTTGCCACGGCATTGCTGTGCAGTTGCTAGGGTGTTCGTGGTGGTTTCTTACAGGCCCAAATCCTGATTATTTACTTCATCAGAATGGTACAAAACTTTTGTGGCTAAATGAAAAAGCTAAATGGTAACGCTTACTTTTGACCGCTGAGGATCACAAGTATGAACCCTACTTAGAGTACTTAGAGTTAGATGTTTGCTGAAACCCCTGACCCTATGAGCTAAAAAGAAGGAAAACCGCACAAAACTGAGCTCCGATTTCAACTCCGAGACAGTGAGCAGCTTTATCTTTTAGACAAAATCTTCGAGTGTGTCTTTCTGCTTATCGACTGTCTGCACTCTACAGGGAGCAAGAGAACAGGAAGAAGAAGCTGTTATTTCGCTATGGCAGCACTTCATTTACATTTTCATAGTTCCGTTCTCCTCTTTGAACTCCACTGGAACTGTGAGAGGAAGAGATTCTCTACTGTTCTGATCCGAGTATTATTTAATTTATTCATTAGAACATTGTTTTCTGCAATTTGTTTGGTTGTTTAGGTCAAAGGTCAGGGTTGAAAAGGGACCTTTGCTAAAAGCAGTAAGAGAACCTTCTCCCACTGTCCTCGTAGTCTTTAGCGAAGGCTGAGGGGAATTTGATACTTTAACTCAATCTCAGTTAAGAGTGTCTCACTTTAAAGTTCGCCAATCCTTAGTGGCTTCGAATCTTCTGGTTATCCGCTGCAGGACATTCACAGCATGAATAACTAATGCTTAATGGTTTGAAATGACCCAGCATGCAATTGACCCTTCGCCGGTAGTTTGATTGACAGGTGATCTAACCAATCATAACCCCGAATCCGCCATTTTATCCGACAAAGCAGTCAGGAGAGTTAATAGATTAACGTTGGTGAACTTGAAAAATTGTGTGTACTCGAGTCTTTCCGTTCTTGAAACAACATTCCTTCTGATGTTCATTCATGTTTAATTGATGCTATAAATGAACTAGTATGAAGAGAAGATCGGTTCATGAGGAGTTACAGCGATCTGTCACGACACATTAAAGACACACTATACGCTATTTATTGTTTAAACTTCTTTAAAAAATTACAATGTTTTAAATATGAAGCTGTTTCATATCAAAAGTAACATGCTCTGTCTTGTCTGTCGACACATTGTCAGTGTCCTCTTTGCTCCTGGATGTATTTTTCACCGCGTGAGAACATGATGTGTGGCGTGAGAGCGCATGGGTTGTCGGACATAGCAACAGTAACTAAAGGGGGCGGGTCATTGCGAACGGTCAATTGCAATGAACATGAAATTTGTTTAGTTAGATAACGCTAATGCAAATTTTGTGAGATCAATACGCAGACAATTTTCTCATGTGACAGCGTATCCCAAGTACTGCTGTACTGTCTTACTACACACTCAAGTACATACTTGTAAGTATGCAAATTGGGATGCAGCCACCTTCAAGCCTGTGTTTCTACTTTTCTATCATTCCCAAAGGAGTGGCCACAAAGTGAAACAATATAAGACGCAGAAAGTAACATATCCATTGCATGCACTTGACATAATGGCAAAGAGCGATATTGACAAACACTGGGCTCATTAAGTCTGTGAACTTCCAGACCGGTGATGAATAACTTTCAGCCTACAGCTGAGACTAATGAAACACACTGGGCTCAACGCCCAGAGGAGAGAAAGCCCTCTCGTTCTAACAGGAGATAAAACGAGGGATGGAAGAGAGGAATGAGGGTAATAACGCAGTCGTCACACTGCCAGACCAGGCTGTCAATCATAAGGCTTCTAGAGAGATTCAACAGACAGGCTGAAATACTCCACAAATATACACCAGTGAGTATTTACTGAATCATTCAGGATTCAGTACTTTAGCAGCCAGAATATAATACAAAAAACATATTACATGCCAACATATGAAGATATAAGTAAATTGAGATTTTTTAACAATATCTTTGCATCATTTTTGATCAGGGGTGCACATGCGTAGTAAATAAACGATGCGCAACATAAAACGTGAAGGGAAGCGGTTTTGAGTACCAACATTTTTGCTGACAGAGACACGTTTACTTACTGGAGTAGCATTTTTCCCTTATCTGGTAAGACAGCAATCATGATGAGAAGTGTGTACTTTCATTTTTAGGGGTGCAAAGAGAAAAAATATTTATATATATAAAATAGAAAATAGAAAAATCCCACAGATTTTTAATAAGTTAAATTTAACCATTTACTTTTTCATGTTTACTTGCACTTTAACGGACACAAACAACCAAACACAAAATTATGTCAAAACACCCGTCTCGGTAAGTATTCTCTGGGTTAGTCAGTATATTCGTTCCGTCTTAAAATGACAGCAGCCTTATATTCTGGCTGTTGTTTGTATGATTAATGTTAATGAAATAAATAAAAAAACCATCATCATCTACAATGTTCAAGAGGTAAGTGATAAGCTTTTAGGATAAGTGTGCCACATAAAGTGTGAGTACCAAGCAACATCTCCAGATGCTCCCTTGAAAACCGGACCAAAAAATTGTGCACGCCTGAATATGTTCCAAATAGCTACTTCAGTGTCATCCCTAGATTACCATAGTGCTGTTTAATAGTACTCCTCCTGTGAACTGCCACCTTATCGTGGTGGAGGGGTTTGAGTGCCCGAATGATCCTAGGAGCTATGTTGTCGGGGGCTATATGCCCCTGGTAGGGTTTCCCAAGGCAAACAGGTCCTAGGTGATGGGCCAGACAAAGAGCAGTTCAAAACCCCATATGGATTAAAAAGAACAAAGGCCGTTACGTCGCCCGGTATGGCGCAACCGGGGCCTCACCCTGGAGCCAGGCCTGGGGTTGGGGCTCGTAGGCGAGCGCCTGGTGGCCGGGTCTTTACCCACGGGGCCCGGCCGGGCTCAGCCCGAATGAGGGACGTGGGGCCGACCTCCCGTGGGCCCACCACCTGCAGGAGGAACCATATGGGGCCGGTGCATTGTGGATTGGGCGGCGGCCGAAGGCAGGGGCCTCGGCAACCCAATCCCCGGACACGGAATCTGGCTCTAGGAACATGGAACGTCATCTCGCTGGCGGGGAAGGAGCCTGAGCTTGTGCGGGAGGTCGAGAGATACCGACTAGAGATAGTCGGGCTCACCTCCACACACAGCTTGGGCTCTGGAACCCAACTCCTTGAGAGAGACTGGACTCTCCACTACTCTGGAGTTGCCTGCGGTAGAAGACGGCGGGCTGGTGTGGGCTTTCTCATAGCCCCCCAGCTCAGCCGCCATGTGTTGGAGTTTACCCCGGTGAACGAGAGGGTCGCTTCACTGCGCCTTCGGGTCGGGAATAGGGCTCTCACTGTTGTTTGTGCTTACGGGCCGAATGACAGTGCAGAGTACCCGGCCTTCTTGGGGTCTCTGGGAGGGGTGCTGGAAAGTGCCCCGAACGGGGACTCTGTCGTTCTACTGGGGGACTTCAACGCTCACGTGGGCAGCGACAGTGATACCTGGAGGGGCGTGATTGGGAGGAACGGCCCCCCCGATCTGAACCAGAGCGGTGTTCTGTTATTGGACTTCTGTGCTAGCCACAGTTTGTCCATAACGAACACCATGTTCAAGCATAAGGGTGTCCACCATTACACGTGGCACCAGGACACCCTAGGGCGGAGGTCGATGATCGACTTTGTAGTTGTTTCATCTGACCTCCGGCCGTATGTCTTGGACACTCGGGTGAAGAGAGGGGCGGAGCTGTCAACTGATCACCACCTGGTGGTGAGTTGGATCAGATGGCAGGGGAGGAAGCTGGACAGACTCGGCAGACCTAAACGTACTGTGAGGGTCTGCTGGGAACGTCTGGCCGAGTCCCCTGTCAGAAAGATCTTCAACTCGCACCTCCGGCAGAGCTTCAACCAGATACCGAGGGAGGCTGGAGACATTGAGTCCGAGTGGACCATGTTCTCTACCTCCATTGTCGACGCGGCTGCTCGGAGCTGTGGCCGTAAAGTCTCCGGTGCCTGTCGTGGCGGCAATCCCCGAACCCGGTGGTGGACACCGGATGTAAGGGATGCCGTCAAGCTGAAGAAGGAGGCCTATCGAGCCTGGTTGGCTCGGGGGACTCCTGAGGCAGCTGACGGGTACCGGCAGGCCAAGCGGACTGCAGCCCGGGTAGTTGTGGAGGCAAAAACTCGGGTCTGGGAGGAGTTCGGTGAGACCATGGAGAAGGATTATCGGTCGGCCCCGAAGAAATTCTGGCAAACCGTCCGGCGCCTCAGGAGGGGGAAGCGGTGCCCTGCCAACACTGTTTACAGTGGGGGTGGGAATCTGCTGACTTCAACTGGGGACATCGTTGGGCGGTGGAAGGAATACTTTGGGGATCTCCTCAATCCCACCCACACGTCTTCCACTGAGGAAGCAGAGGCCGGGGACTCAGAGGTGGGCTCACCCATCACCCAAGCTGAGGTCACTGAGGTAGTTGGAAAGCTCCTTGGTGGCAAGGCAGCGGGGGTGGATGAGATACGCCCTGAGTACCTCAAGTCTCTGGATGTTGTGGGGCTGTCTTGGCTGACACGCCTCTGCAGCATCGCGTGGCGGTTGGGGACAGTGCCTCTGGACTGGCAGACCGGGGTGGTGGTCCCTCTTTTTAAGAAGGGGGACCGGAGGGTGTGTTCCAACTACAGAGGGATCACACTCCTCAGCCTCCCCGGGAAAGTCTATGCCAGGGTACTGGAGAGGAGAATAAGGCTGATAGTCGAACCTCAGATTCAGGAGGAACAATGCGGTTTTCGTCCCGGTCGTGGAACACTGGACCAGCTCTATACCCTCTCTAGGGTGCTGGAGGGTTTATGGGAGTTTGCCCAACCAGTCCACATGTGTTTTGTGGATCTGGAGAAGGCATTCGACCGTGTCCCTCGTGGCACCCTGTGGGGGGTGCTCCGGGAGTATGGAGTCCGGGGCCCTTTGCTAAGGGCTGTCCGGTCCCTGTATGACCGGAGCAGGAGCTTGGTTCGCATTGCCGGCTGTAAGTCAGACCTGTTCCCAGTGCATATTGGACTCCGGCAGGGCTGCCCTTTATCACCGGTCCTGTTCATAATCTTTATGGACAGGATTTCTAGGCGCAGTCAGGGGCCGGAGGGAGTCTGGTTTGGGGACCACAGGATCTCATCCCTGCTTTTTGCGGATGATGTTGTCCTGTTGGCTCCATCGGGCCAGGACCTCCAGTGTGCATTGGGACGGTTTGCAGCCGAGTGTGAGGCGGCTGGGATGAGGATCAGCACCTCCAAGTCTGAGACCATGGTTCTCAGTCGGAAAAGGGTGGCTTGTCCTCTTCAGGTTGGTGGAGAGCTCCTGCCTCAAGTGGAGGAGTTCAAGTATCTTGGGGTTTTGTTCACGAGTGAGGGAAGGAAGGAGCGTGAGGTTGACAGGCGGATCGGTGCAGCTTCTGCAGTAATGCGGTCGATGTACCGGTCTGTCGTGGTGAAGAAGGAGCTGAGCTGCAAGGCGAAGCTCTCGATTTACCGGTCAATCTACGTTCCTACTCTCACCTATGGTCATGAGCTTTGGGTCATGACCGAAAGAATGAGATCCCGGATACAGGCGGCCGAAATGAGCTTTCTCCGCAGGGTGGCAGGGCGCTCCCTTAGAGATAGGGTGAGGAGCTCGGTCACTCGGGAGGAGCTCAAAGTAGATCCGTTGCTCCTTCACATCGAGAGGAGTCAGCTGAGGTGGCTCGGGCATCTGTTTCGGATGCCTCCTGGACGCCTCCCTAGGGAGGTGTTCCGGGCATGTCCCACCGGGAGAAGGCCCCGGGGAAGACCTAGGACACGCTGGAGAGACTATGTCTCTCGGCTGGCCTGGGAACGCCTCGGTGTCCCCCCGGAAGAGCTGGAGGAAGTGTCTGGGGAGAGGGAAGTCTGGGAGTCTCTGCTCAGACTGCTGCCCCCGTGACCCGGCCCCGGATAAGCGGTGGAAGATGGATGGATGTTTAATAGTAATAGAACAATATACACATTTATGCTTATACAGGTTTCACTGAAATACCATACCTGTATAAGCATAATTATGTCAACGAATTGATTCCAAACTCTAATTTGAATCATGATTCAATAAGGACACAGTCTCCATGTGAGATTTTTGTGTGTTTTGGTAAAAATACACCACCGTTCAAATGTTTGGGGACCACCACTAAAATAATAATAATACTTTTAATCATCAAGAATGCATTAATCACTGTTTCCACAAAAATATGAAGCAGTAAAACTGTTTTCCGAAATTTTTCTTGATCATCAAATCAGCATATTAGAATGATTTCTGAAGGATCATGTAACACTGGAGTAATGATGGAGTAATGAAACAGGAATAAATTAGTTTAAAATATATTCACAAAGAAAATAGTTACTTGAAATTGTAATAATATTTAACAATATTGCTATTTGTACTGTATATTTGATCAAATTAACGCAGCCTTGGAGAACATGTCTTTCAAAAAAAATCTAACCAACCCCAAACTTGTGAACGGTAAAGTACAAGTATTTATTGCCGTTTTTAATATTTTCTTAAATTAGTGCATATAAAAGAGAAATAATACAATAAATAAAAATAATTATATCTTAATATTTTATTAAAGTATATAATATGCAAGTACTATATTAATTACTATATTATACTTCTGCATTTACATAAACATACAATATATAGAGATATTTAATATGAAAAGCCTGAAAAATATCAAGATAATTTTTAGCTATATTACCCATCACTTCTTTACATATACATATCTCTAACATATTTATTCTGCATGGCATTAAACTGCCTAATGGGGCTTAAAAGAGCAGGCTGTGTTTGTCCCAAGAAAATCAGACCCTCCTTATATCCAGGGCTCAGATAGCCTTATGGAATACGTGTTGAGGAAGTGTGTGAAAGTGTCTTTGTAAGCATTTCCTGTAAGCCTATGCCTTGGCAAGCATTTATAAGAATCAAAGTGGTCGCTTGTGAGATCTATGCATCCTGTATGTACACACACACACACACACACACACACACACACACTGATCCATGCGGTATACTAACTGACTGTGGGCTTCACATCGCTTTGATGCACCTTTACACAATAACGCTGCATCCAATCGTTAAGCTTCCTAGAATTCCTGAGAGGTCGATTCCCAAGTGGACATATTTCTCAGAAGTGTTCCCTAAAACAAAGCCTTAAGTTGGTCAAAACTCCCTGGCATCCTTGAAAGCAACCACTAATTTGTGGTCTACATTTAATCACCCATAATGCTTTGCAGCCTGAAAGCTGTTCCATCTTCGCATCTCCTAGATCCAGATGGCTTTTTGGCAGAAAGCAGAGCTTCAAACCTGGATGTGTCTCCCGGAGTGCAGATCCCGAATATGACACTGAAATTATGTTTTTTTTTTTCATTAAGCTGACTCTTTTTAACATATAACATTTACCCTGAGGTCCAATTAGAATTCAATTATATTTTGTACCAAAAACAGGCATAATATAGTTTTCCTATGACCAATTTCTATTTTTTTGGCTGCTGTGCCTTTACGACTTCTATGTAAATGTCTGTTTACTTGTGAAATGAGATGCTGCATTTAAACATGAGCTGCAGGTTTTCTGTCCAGATTCTGCCCGTTCACTTCGAAATGAAAATTTCATGATAATTTACTCATCGCCATGTCATCCAAGGTCTTTTTTCAGCCGAAAAGAAATTGTTTTTTTAAAGAAAAAATTCCAGGATTTTTCTCCAAATATTGGACTTCAACGGGTACCAACGGACTGAAGGTCCAAATGTCAGTTTCAGTGCCGCTTCAAAGGGCTCTACGTAATCTCAGATGAGGAAAAAGCGTCTTATCTAGCGAAACGATCGACCATTTTTAAATATAAAAATGTATATATAATTTTTAACCACAAATACTCATCTCGCAATAGCTCTGTGATGCGGTAGGGCGAAAAAATCTCATTTTCTCCTCCAACTTCAAAATCGTCCCCATCGTTTTTTTTTACCTTTTTTGTAAAGGGCGTTTAACGTCATCTTTGCACATTCGCTTCGTAGACACTGGATCGGTATTTCCGCCTTGGTCACGCTTGACCTTTCTAACATACATAATGTGTATCACATCGCAGAGCTAGTGCAAGACGAGCATTTGTGGTTTTCAGAAAATGGACGATCGTTTCGCTAGATAAGACCCTTATTCCTCAACTGAGATCATGTAGAGCTCTTTGAACCTGCATTGAAACTGCAATTTGGACCTTTAACCCGTTGGGAGCTGTTGAAGTCCACTATATGGAGAAAAACACTGGAATGATTTCCTCAAAAGCCTTCTTTTCGACTGAAGAAAGAAAGACATGAACAATGACATGGGGGTGAGTAAATTATTAGGAAATTTTCATTCTGAAGTGCACTAATCCTTGAACTGCCATATCCTTTAATAACAACCTCTTTGCAAAGCCTGATTTACTCTGTTACATATTAAAAAAAAAAACAATCCACACTAAAATGTGGCAAAAAATAACCAGAAGCCCATTTTAAATATATATCTGCACATAAACTTCCTTCATTTTACCAATAATTAGTTCCTACGGTGTTTCGATTCTATTCATATTACCTTACGGTGACTGAACAGGCCAGGTTACTAAACACATAATAGGTGTTCATTGTGTTCAAATGGCACAATTTGCAGAAGAATGCAATGAAACAAACCATTTCCACAATCTAATTTCAATAAATACGCTTTTCTTTATGGAGGAGGTTTTGAGTTCTGAAACTGAAAGTTAGAGAATACCTCTTTTTAATGATACAATGAACTCTTTTATCACGAGGAATGCTTTATTCCTCATTGAAAGGACTAATTTCATTATACAAGTAACCACAATGATGAGTACAGCCATTCTGAAATACACCCTGGGCTTGGCTTGTAATGAAAAAGTTACTGAAATCACTGTCAAAATGAGCCGCTCAAACTGATGTCCAGCACTTTAAGCTAAAGTATAAACACTGAATTCTCTTATTTTCCAGTCAAGGAGCTGAAAAGTGGTGACCTTTTTGCAAAATGTCTAGCTCTGAGGTGGAGTGCAGCGGTGCTCTGAAACCAAAATCAGCTGGAGCTTGAAAATGGCTTGTTTATTTTCAGCAGTGAAAGAGGGGAAGTGAAAGTAATACGCCACATTTTGTTTTGACTTCATAGAACAGCAGATGGTTTCCGTACTATACCAACAATAATACGACAACTCAAAACTTCTTTTATGCTTTTTTTCCGTTTAGGTTGCTCTGGGCAAGAACCGGAGACATGAAAACAATAACTCCCAAACCACAAAGCAAATATGAACTCCTGTGAGTACGTTGGAAACTAGTGAGTAACTGACAATGAAAACAAATCTAATCCTGTTATGGTTTAGATAACACTTCACATTTACTTTTTGTTGGGCAAAGAATTAGTGTTAAGTGTTTGTGCTAATCACACTGTGCAAACTAGATTAATAAAAAGCCATAATGTAGTGAATGCCCAATTTTGTGAGCCAGTTCATTTTAGTTTAGTTTTTTTTTTTTTTTTTAAATCAGAGTTTTCACACAGGAGATGTTGAACAAACTTAATTTACTTAGTTTGCCGCACTTAACGACGGCTAAGTAAAAAAAACCCCAATATACTTCAATTATCATCCACACTGTTCCTGGCCTTGAAAATGGATTCAGGTCTTTCTGGTACACTTTACTGTCATTTCATTCCTTGGAATATAACTCGGAGCAAATACATTTACATTCATTCATTTAACAGTCGCTTTTATCCAAAGTGAGGAAAACAAACAAGCGATTCATCATGAAGAGGCAAATAGACACATGAAGTGCTCTTTGAAACGACTTTAACCCTCATGTGCTGTTCGGGATGTTTTCATCCACTATGGGGAATTTTTGAGTCTTAATTTGGCCATAACTTTCTCCGTGTTTCAGCAAATGGAATGATTTTTGGTGACAAATCTTATTTTGGGAAAATGCTTTGAAAATTTTCAAAAACTCAACAGGACTCTGTGGGCAAATTCACGACCCTTTCGTTACTTTTAACTGCTTTAAAAATGTATCAGATAAATATTTTTTTCAATTTTTTTTGCTTAAATCTATTAACCAACCTCAGTCCTGATCAAAACTACTATTTTTTTTTTTTTTTAAATCTAGGATTTTAACTCTTTAATTGCCAAATTCATAAATGATGTCACTGATTTGGGAAAAAACGTGTCAAAGATTAGAAACAACATTGGCTTTGATGCGTTGATGAGTTTTTTGTGCAGCATCAGATTTTAACGTATTAAAGAGTTAAAATCCTGATTTTTTCTTTAAATTTAGTAGTTTTGATCAGGACTGAGGTTGATTAATAGATTTAAGCAAAAAATTTGAAAAAAATATTTATCTGATACATTTTTAAAGCAACTAAAATCGTGGCTGAAACGAAAGGGTCGTGAATTTGAACAATGCACAAGGGTTAAGGTGTTTTTATTGGTAATCTTGTATTTGCTCCAGTCCCCATTCAATGAAATGCCGTTAAAAATAAATCTTCAACGGTTTTTGCCAACTTCTGCCATTTTGCTCATTTAAATGACACGCCCTCTCCAGAACCACGCCCTCCCAAGTCACGCCAGCCAACCCGATGTCCGCAAACCCCAACGCGCTAAATAATTGACAGACAGTGGGAGCTTCTGATTGGCTCCAGAGTGACAGCTGTGATTTCTCAGTCAGGACGTCGATGTCAGTCATGTAGTAGATGCACTTTACATGGAACGTTAAAAGTAAATCGATTGTAATACCTTTAACGTGATACAGTTTGTGAAGAATAAACGTCTCACCTGCATCCTCCGCCGGCGGATAATACCGGAGTCATCCATGGCATCGCTCATCGTGTCAGACTCAAACCCTTCACCGGTCCACGTGCTGACAGACGCCCACAGACTGACGTTCAGAAGTTTTTCGACCGTTTGTATTTCCCCCCTCAGGTGGAGAAGATCATGGGCGTTGCAAAGCGATGCGCGAGACACATTAACAACAAACAAACCGCTGGTGGAAAGTACACAAGATAAATAAACCGGAAAATCGTTTCATAATGATTAAAACGAGCGCGACTAGGGTCAAAGTGCCTGGTTTCTACGGTCACAAACGAGTAAAAGATTCATCTCGAGCTTCACTTTTTTTCTGTCCGCGCGCGCACGACCGAGGCGCGTCCATTTCGGAGAGAGGTCTTTTTGGACATCTGGAGCACTAACGAGGCATCCAGCAGCACTAATGGACCACGGTCTGTCCCCCAGAGGACATCGCCATCATATCATATTCGCTGGCTGGCAGCTGGATCAGTAATGGCTTCATTTATGTGAAATGCATCCTGCTCTGATTGTTGCCGTGAGCTTCTTTCTGAATGAAGTACAGTAATCATTCCTTCCTGTGGCACACTGATGAGTGCACGTGAAATCTGCACTAGCTACCGCCTCGGCTGAGAGATCCAAATACACACTCTGTGCTACCCTGGAGAATGCGCGTGTGAAGTAAATCTGCTCACTCTCAAGGAGAAGCACGTTAACCCTTTGAGCTCTGAGATGAAGTAAACCTATGTAGGTGGCGCCTATCAGTAGTCAAGCTCTCGAAATGAGTGCAGAGCTATTTTGGGACACTTAATATTTCGTGTAATGCATCTTTATATATTGTGCTTAGTTCATATATATTATTATTATTTTGACAGGGACCAAATCGTTACGGCCAGGGCTGGGTAGGCTACTTTTAAAATGTATTTCACTAGAGAGTACAAAATACATGCTTTAAAAAGTAATTTGTAACGTATTTCGTTACATTACTTAAGTTTAGTAACTTAATCTAAATACTTTGGAATACTAATAAGTGTGGAACAAACACAAAAAAAGGTCATTGCGGGTTTTTATCTCACAATTCTGACTTTTTCCCTCAGAATTGCGTGATATAAAGTTGCAATTGCGAGTTATGAAGTCAGAATTATGAGATATAAAATCGCGATAATGAGGAAAGTAAAAAAATATGACATATAAACTCACATATTAAATTCACAATTGCAAGAAAAAAAATTAGTATTGCAAGTTTATATCTCCCAATTCTAACTTTATTACGTGCAACTGTGAGTTTAAATCTTGCAATTCTGAGAAAAAGAAGTCCGAATTGTGAAATGCAAACTCAATTGTGAGGGAAAAAACGAATTGTGAGATAAAGTTGCAGTGACCTTTTTTTACAATTATAAAATGACTCACAACAACGATCACAAAACATGAAAACAGTCGAAAACATGAAACTTAACTCTGCTTTTTCAGACTGTCAGAGTCAGAGAATCACCAATCACTGTTTAAATGACAAAGTAATCACTTTGGTAATCTAAAACACTTTTCAGATGTAACTGTAATCTGATTACCACCCATTTAAAATGTAACTGTAATGAAATACAGTTACTCAAATTTTGTATTTTAAATATGTAACTAATAGGTCAGAGTACACTGTAAAAATGACAGTGATTTTAACAGTAAAAAATTATGCTACTGTTAATTGGTTAACAAAGTTTCCGTACTATATACTGTGAATAACTGTAATAGATCTAACCATACATTTAATCTAATTTTACAGTACAATACTGTAAAATTTACAGATTTGGAAGTGAAAAGGAACAAGTCACTGTATAATCAGTTTTACATTAGGGTTTTGTGTTACATCTAATGTTGTTTAATGTTTATTGCATCGCAAGTGTCATGATGGTGTTTAGCGTCTGTGTGAATGACACTGTCCACCTTCTATATCTATTAGTATATACATTCTCAGCTCGTGGAAAATCTGCTTGTGATGAGCCTTGATTCATCATGTGACTCATCACCCCTGAGTTTGGAGGTTGTCAGTGTATTACAAACAGATATTAGAACTTCAGTAGGTTGGTAAATTAACTTTATAAGTTAATAAAATAATTTTAATCCTGAAATGTTGCTACTGTATTTTTTACAGTAACTTTCTGGCAACCACAGCTGCCAGTTTTTTACCGTAAATTTACGGGAATTTTTTTTTTTTTACAGAGTATCTCTGAAACGGCAAGGCTTGTGCATTGCTCCTCATCAGCAGTGGTCTGAACAGGGACAAACCACAAACCAGAGACAGGGTGTTGGACGCCCAAGACTCATCGATGCACACGGGCAACAAATGTTATACTGATGATCCGAGCCAACAGAAGGTCTACTGTGACACAAGTCACACAATATTTTAGGTTATGGGAGGAATGTGTCAAACACAGTGCATCACACTCTTCTGCGTATGTCCTGTCCACTGTCGAAAGCTCCTAAAATGGGCATGTGAGCGTCAGAACGAGACCTTGGAACAGTGGAAGTAGGTCGCCTGGTTTGGCGAGTCCGATTTTGTTTTACATCACGTGGACGGCACTGTACGTGTGTACCGTTTACCTGAGGAAGTAATGGCACGGGGATCACTGTGGGACGACGACAAGGCGGTGGGGGGAGTGTGATGCTCTGGTCCCGCTATTCATGTGGACATGAATTTGACATTTGCCACTTACCAAAACATTGTGCCAGACCAGGAACACCCTTGTCACATTCGTGACATTGGTGTTCCCTGGTGGAAGTGGCCTCTTTCAGCAGGACAATGCACTCTGCCACACTGCACACATTGAATGGTTTGAGGAACATGATGAAGTGTTGCTACGGCCTCCAAATTCCCCAGATCTCAATCCAATTGAGCATCTATGGGATGTGCTGGACCGACAAGTTCAATCCACTGCTGCTCCACCTACAGGACTTGAAGAATCTGCTGCTAATGTCTTGGTGCCAGATACCACAGGAGATCTTCAGAGGTCTTGTGGAGTTCATTGTTTTGGCAGCACACGGAGGACCAACAGCATATTATGCAGGTGGTCATAATGTTTTGGCTCATCGCTGGTGTATATCGTGTCTACATGCACACAATTTATAAAGATATTTTAAATAAATTACACATAGCATTATATATCAGTGAATTCGAAGTCATTTCATGTGCATGACTGTTGAATGTTTGCACTAAAAAATTAATAAATAAAACTGGACAAGCACATTACAGAGCATGTTGCATTACATCTTGCATTATTCATCCCTACACTGGCTCCTTTATGGTGTTTGTGAGGGGACACCTTTCATATATACTGCAGCTGCTGAGTAAACATTACCAGAAACACATTTTACAGCAAAACCACATGTGGTCCAACTAAAACAACCAAGCTAACATGTTAGAGACATATAGAGATCTATCCCTAGAGGGCAAAAGAGAAGCAGCGACACAATAATCAGGAGATTCTTTCTTACCCAAGGATCTCAGAAAAAAGGGCTGCACTGCGTTTGAGATTATAAATTAAATGAGAAGATATATACAAGAATAATGCAAAATAACCAAATGTAAACTTTCCAATAGTTCTATATGAGGGATTGATAAAAGAGTGTGGATCAGCTGTGTTTTAGACATTGAGTGTCTGTACATGTGGGTGTGTGTGAGTGGAAATATTAGACTTCCCCCAAGCTAAAGCTTGGGTTCCTTGTTTAGTTTAGATGAAATCTGTTACCAGTTTCATTGACAGACAGTATGTTCCTTTGAACAGTATTTAAGTGTTGAAGGGGGGATTGTCCACCAGACAATGACAACAGTGTCAAACTAGTCAGAACGTGCCGTATCCTAGAAACATGTCAGACATAGAAATGAGAAAAAACTGTTATTCTCTCTCTGAGCAAAGTCCATTCTGACATCACAATGCAGCTTCATACAACCACTTTGCTGGATCACAGTGGGAATATCACAAAACCTGTCAGGAATGTGTCATATTTCATTGCACATTTATATTAATATAATATATAACCCAATGTGTGTGTGTGAGGAAATTAATACCAGTAATATTTGACCTTGTGGGGACATTTTTTGGTCCCCATGAAGAAACAGCTTATAAATCCTACAGAATTGTCCTTTCGCCGGCAGTTTGATTGACAGGCGATCTGACCAATCATAACCTAGAATTCGCCATTTTGTCCGACAAAGCAGTCAGGGGAGTTAGTAGATTAACGTTGGTGAACATGAACTTGAAAAATTGTGTGTACTCACGTCTTTCTGCGCTTGAAACAACATTCCTTCTGATGTTCATTCATGTTTATTTGATGCTATAAATATATGAGAACATGATGTGTGGCTTGAGAGCGCATGGCTTGTCAGACATAACAACAGTAACTAAAGGGGGCGGGTCTTTGCAAAGGGTCAATTGTATTTTTTGAAAATGTAAAAATGCAGAAAGTTTTCTGCGATGGGTAGGATTAGGGGTAGAGTTAGAGGATTAAATATACAGTTTGTACAGTACAAAAATCATGTCTATTGCGTATGTGTGATGATAATCTTTAGATTCATCTTGAGTGAACATCATTTTGCGCAGTGCATGATCGGCATTAAGAATAATAATGCAAATTAGAAAAATTTAAAATTAAATCATATGTAAAGTAAATATATATTTATATAAATAACACTCTCTATACAGGCTCAGACTATGTGAATTCTTAACTACAAAATGATGTTTCAATCCAGTGTGTTAATTTGCATATCTCTTTTAGCATTAAATGACACACTGGCTCTGTCACACATATTTGCTGAGTTTCAAAAACACATTTAAAAGCTGTAGGCAAACTGAATGCAATCAGCCATACAAGAAAAGATACACCCACGAGGAATCTGTAATCAAAAGCTCTGCTGCCGTAGAAGCCATTACATGAGAGAAAGGCAAACACCACAGGAAACTACATCAAATCATCCACAAACACAGTAGATTTATAATGCTTTTCACAAGATTTTATATCAGCGCTGCTGCTTTCTATATAAAACGAGGAGGAGAGAGAATGAAACAGATGAGTTCCTACAAACTCACCCGGTTCTGTGCTTGCAACCCAAAAATGGGCTGCAGATCTGTTATGACAGGGTCACGGACAGTGGAGGGAAAGCGATGCTAAATGAAAATAATAAAATAATACTTAAGGAATAGCAAAATAAATGCTATGATTTTTTTTGTTGCAGATTCATCTGCTACTTGCTAGAAGCTATTCAAATTAAACAGATGCCAGTTATCTGGCGTCTTTTATTAAGGCCATTGAGACAAACCCAGTCCTTATCTATAGGAGGAAGAACATGTGTGCTGAAAAGACAAAGCTACGTTATTCTGTGCGTGAAGTGTGCTTTACTTTTTTTAGTGTAACTTTTTTTCTTTACAATTAACAAACTATAAATAATGCATCATTATCAGTCCTTCCAAAACGTGATTTTGTCTTACCAAGATTTACTACGGTAAGTGTTCGTATTTTAGACCCGGTGGGATGTTTTTTGTGGGAAATTGTGTACAAACTTCACTCGCCTGTGTGTGTCATCATATCCGTAAAAAGAGCAAAGATTCTCCGGCTGCTTTGACGCATGTATGTTGCGAGAGTGGTACAGGTTAGTTATCACAATGAGTGAAAAGGGTTGACAGCTAAATCTCGAACCTCCCGGGAATCAACTGTTTTAAACACAGAACAGAGGAGAGTCTGCTTGGCATAAGAGAACGAGTTCATAATAAAATGAGAATCAACATTAGCTTGGCTTTAAAAATGTAAAAGCAATCCGGATGATGGTGTTTTTATCACTCAACATTATCTATTTTGAAGGGCCATTTTGTTATGGTTGTTGTAGAGCTCTGCTGGAAGTTATTTTCAATGAAGTATTCAGTCTATTGATGGGTATAGATACAGAAATGTCTGAAGCTTGAGATCCTTTTCTTCTAAACTGGTAAGTGGTGAATATTTTATGAGCAGTGTGATAAACATATTCATCCACACAGTCACAAAGATCCGAAGCACAACCAAAACAATGTTCTTCCACAGTTTTTTAAACACTAGAGGGCCAAAAGTTGTGTACCTTTAAAGCAAAATTATCATTATCAAATTATTTGTTTATTATTATTAATAATAATTGTATTATTTTTTAAATATACTGACAGGCAGGGCTGGGTAGGTTACTTTTCAAATGTATTTCACTACAGATTACAAAATACATGCTTTAAAAAGTAATTTGTAACGCATTTCGTTACATCACTCAAGTTTAGTAACTTAATCTAAATACTTTGGAATACTAATAAGTGTGGAACAAACACAAAACAGGTAATTGTAGGTTTTTATCTCACAATTCTGACTTTATCCCTCAGAATTGCGCGATATAAAGTTGCAATTGCGAGTTATGAAGTCAGAATTATGAGATATAAAATCGCGATATTGAGAAAAGTAAAAAATATGACATATAAACTCACATATTAAATTCACAATTGCAAGAAAAAAAATTAGTATTGCAAGTTTATATCTCCCAATTTTGACTTTATAACTTGCAATTGTGAGTTTAAATCTCACAATTCTGAGGAAAAAGAAGTCCGAATTGTGAAATGCAAACTCACAATTGTGAGGGAAAAAAACAAATTGTGAGAAAAAGTTGCAGTGACCTTTTTTACAATTATAAAATGACTCACAAACAACGATCACAAAGCATGAAAACAGTCAAAAACGTGAAACTTAACTCTGCTTTTTCAGACGGTCAGAGTCACAGAATCACCAATTGCTGTTTAAATGACATTAAAATTCAAAGTAATCACTTTGATCATCTAAAATACTTTTCAGATGTAACTGTAATCTGATTACCACCCATTTACAATGTAACTGTAATGAAATACAGTTACTCAAATTTTGTATTTTAAATACGTTACTAAGTTACTTGTATTTCGTTACTCCCCAACCCTGCTGACAGGACACTTTAACATAAAAGCACACATATTACAGAGTCTTCACCAGCATGCAGGTCTAGTTTACCGCCAGGTGAAAGAATTAACATTGACATCTGTTGGTCGACAGCGGAAATGACACTGTCTCTGGTCTCGTTAAATATCCAAAGTGTTTCCACACTTGTGCCCCGTTTAAAAAACAAAATATAATAAAAGACAACAATTGAGTAGAATGGTAGTACACTATTCCAAACAAAGCCAAGTGCACTTTGAGAGGCATTTATGGATGAAATTTCACTTCACAAATTTTAAAAAAATCTTTGGAGTGTGTATGATTCTCCCCGATCCAAAAGCCATAAATTACTGATTATCAAATTGGAAAGTCATCCTAATGACTGCAAAGAAGTCTCTTTCCGTCACTAATTGCTGTGTCATGCGATGAATTGCTCTCGAAGTGGCTTGGCGGCGCAATAATGCCTAAAGCCGGCAGCGCCAAGGACAGACTGCTCTCAGCCTCCGAGACAGATAATTAGATTTGTCACAGGTACATTTATAGCTAAATTAAAACATTTATGCTTTTGCTCCATTAAAGAATGGGAGTCAACATGACACTTAATTAGTTTAGTAACAGAAAAATGAAATAAAAACAATTCATTGATGTACATGAATTGTATGCAGAGCTATCCATCCATAACATTCCCATTCTCACTTATTACAATAAAACATATTTTGCCATAATGCACAGCTAAGACTGATGGAAAAAACAGCTATCCAATTAGTTGTATTGATTGCGAGAAGTGAATCGGCAAACAAGATTAAGGGTTTAATGGGGACTCGTGTGTTTCCTGCAGGGTCACCTGATTATTTACAGCAGCGCGGCCTTGACTGACATCACCTGGTAATGTCCTCAGTCAGATCAATCTGACATGATGTATATAAAGAATCCACTGATGAGTCAGATTCTTTATATAATGTACGTTCAACATTCTCAATCCTACATTAAGTCAAAAGATTAACTTGATTGAATGCATGCAAATTCCCTATGCATAAATGTATGTATCTATTTATTTATAGTATTATTTGACACTATTTCACATCACATTTATTTATTTATTTATTTGACACATCAACAGTGGTGGATGAAGTACACAAATCAAGTACTTGAGTAAAAGTACAGATACATCTAAGAAAATACTCCAGTGAAAGTATTTAGTTCTCCTTTTCAATTTTACTTCAGTAAAAAAGTACAAATGTATTTGATTTTTAATGTAAAAAGTGTTGATTGATGAATATTTATTTTGTTGGGCATCCCAACATAAAAAGCAAATGGAGAATAATTAGCATAGCTACTGCTCATAATGTTAAGATAATCATGTGCAATTGAACCGATACTTTGACTGGAGTACAAGAATATGAGATGCATTATGTGAAGGCTAAAGAGAAGTGTCTTCAATCTAGACTTAAACTGGGTGAGTGAGTCTAAACCTCGAACATTATCAAGGCTATTCCAGAGTTTAGAAGCCAAATGCAAAAACCCTCTCCCTCCTTTAGTGGACTTAGATATCCTAGGTACAACCAGAAGTCCAGAGTTTTGTGATCTTAAAGAGAGTGATGGGATTGTAGGGCGATAGAATACAAAACCATTAAGGCCTTTTAGGTCAGTAGCAATACTTTATAATTGATACGGAACTTAATAGGTAACCAGTGTAGAGATGATAAAATTGGTGTTATATGATCATATTTTCTTGACCTGGTAAGAAATCTAGCAGCTGCATTTTGGACTTTGTAGCTTGTAGCTTGTTCATTGAGGATGCAGTACAACCAGCTAGTAAAGCATTACAGTAATCTAGTCTGAACGTCATGAATGCATGAACTAATTTTTCTGCCTCACAAATAGATAACACGTTCCATAGATTAGAGACGTTTCTAGTGGCTGTTTGTTTAACATATGAAATATGATTTTTGAAGGACAAGTTGGTGGCTAATTTAACACTCATAACTTTTACTGTAGAGGATGAAATAACAGTACATCATTCTTGATGGAAACTGTAGTCTAAGAGATTCTGTGTCTGAATTAAATTAAATTAAATTAAATCTGAACTTAATAGAAGAACATTACTGGTCATCCAATATTTTATATCTTTAACACACTCTGTCAACTTTTATTATATTTTAGATTTCAACTGAAACTGAGCATCATTGGCATATAGCAGTGGAAACTAATTCCATATTTTCTTATAATTTTACCAAGTGGCAGCATATACAGTATATATATATATATATATATATATATATTTTTTTTTTTTTTTTTTTTTTTTTTTTTTTTTTGAGGTAAAAATTGTGACATTCTAAGGAGATCAAGTCAGGCAGCCAAAGTGTCTGAGACATTAACCTTTTGTCTTTACCTTTTTGATGACCATTTGGCATGACAAGCTTGCCTTTGTCTCTATGATAATATGAAGGTATGGGTGAAACTGTAGGACTGATTGGATTACCACCTATGCATTTGAATGACACTGTTATGCTGATTAGATCAAGGGGAAATGCTGGGAATGGGTTAATTCCTGCTCTTCATTTGCATGCTTTGTTTAGATTGTCTCCGGGGAAAATTTGAAGATAACATCAGTAAATTATGGAGTGCTGTAAGGGTCTGTTTTAGGCCCTCTGCTATTTTCAATATACTGTATACAATATACTGTATATATATATATATAGTGTTTATTTATTTTACTTTTTAACTCTTAATTTAATTTATTTTAAACTTAAATTTATTTCTTTTGAAGTCCTTCAATGCTGTTGAAAAAGCGTCCCAGGATGCACATCAGAAAAACTTTTACTACTTTTTACTACTTTAATTGTTAAAAAATCTCATTTTATATTTAAATTTCTTTTTAAATGGAACAGTTGGACCAGATAAAGAAATGCATCCAGATGCATTCAAACCTCTTCAATACGGTTTAAAAAACACCTCATGAAAACCTTTGAGGAAAATGTCCAGGATGTACAGAACTGTGATCTTGACAAATAATAAAATAGTTTGGATTTGTTTAACATAGTTTTGCTCAATGGTTCCTGTCACATTCTTTTTAGACTAATAGTGTGAGACTTCCTGTCGCTCAAATCCCTTCTCTGTATTACAGAGCCTCTGTTTGACTCCTCTAAAAGAATTAAACTCAGACGTGTCTGACTGAGCGATCCCGGTTTAGCTGACCTCTGTTAGGCTATCTGTGCCACACATCCCATTGACGCACATAGACGCTTGGCTAATTTAGGGATTTAATGCGTGTCATGAGGGCGGGATGGGGCGAGGATTATAAAGGAAGGAACGGACTGAAGGGGCACAGTCTTCATGAATGGATGTGTGTCTCAGTGGAGCCTGAAACTTGACCGATATAATACTTGCTACCTTCAGCTCAATCCTGTGAAGCTACTGCAACTTCTGTACCTTCAACTCTCCCGAAGAAGAGCCAGGTGAACTGAAATTTTCCACTGACGGGAATCATGGAATCTGTGTCGCATGCGTTTCCTCGGGTAGAAGGATCCGTACCACGGAGAGCCCTAAAGGTCCCGGCTCGCGGGGCCTCCTCACATTTCGTGGGCTCCACCATTGTCATCCTCTCCTCTTACGCTGTTGCGACACTGGCTATGAACTGTGGGAAAAAAATCCAGGATCAGCGAATGGGCACTTTAAAAAACTGAAGCAAGAAACAGTTATTCAGGACTCAGAACACTTTAGCTCTAATATCTCATTTGGAATTGCCTTTTAACTCTGTAAAGTCAGTTCATGTGTATGTGCTGATGTTAAGAGTGTCTGCTGGATTTGTCAATGCTGCGGAAGAAACACAACACCAAATAGAGTTGATGTTACCATCATGTTGTAAATTCATCCACGGGACAGCATGAATGGATTCAGGACGCATCCGAGGAACCATCAATCCTGTGGACGCTCAGCGGGGAGCAGCAAGAACACTAAATAATGTACCAATTTATTTTTTTCTTCTGAATGGATCTCTCTAGATGTTACAGTATTAAAGAATTCATGTGTAAAGTTCATATTTCATTTGCAAGTTAGATAATAAAGACATTTAATAAAGTCATTATTTTTTGTCTGTCCTTATTGATAAAGCCTGACAGAGCTATTTTAGTATTATATATATATATTAATACACACACACACACACACACATATATACATATATATATATATATATATATATATATATATATATATACTATTGTAGTATTTATTCATATATATATATATATATATATATATATATATATATATATTTTTTTTTTTTTTTCAGTTTTAGGAATTTTGTTATTTGCTTTTGATTTCTTTTCATATTTAATATGTAGCTTTATTTATAATAAAGTTTTTTTTTATATATATATGTACTTCAAATTATTTTATTTCTGTTACTTGCCTAGGCAACATTTTCAGTTTTCCTTCTAATATTTTATTTTATTTCAGCTTTGTTTCGACAAAGAAAACTAACTTTAAGAGAGTATTACTTAACAATAACAACACTGATAAATACATATTTAATACATTATGCCCTTAATGAATAAAGAAAAAAGAGACAACCTGCCTATTTAATATGATTTAACATAGGTTTTAGAATAGAATAGAATCGAATAGAATCAAAGTCTTCAGCCCAGAGTTTTGTGAAGGTTTAATGGTATAAAATAATTTCAACATTGATATGCATAAATTAGACTTGGCATAAATCATAGATTAGAGCAAATAACAGGAAAATAATGCAGGTTAAGGTTGCAAATGGTCTAATTATATGAAAGGCCCACGACCTAACTAAGAGAACACTGTGTTATTATTGGATTAAATGCAAACCCGTGAAGAGTAGAATAGACTAGAACAGGGATGATTAAAATAGCTTATGACTATAAAAGATCTTCACTATCATAATAAAAATGAATAAAACAAAGGAAGGCATCAAGGCACTTCCCAATTCAAAGTTAGCTTCACTTCCTGTCTCCTGAGACACCGATTTTTGAAGGCAGCATATATAGCCTTCGCTGCCTTTGAAATCCCACAATCATTTGCTTTCCATTCTATTGACCTAAAAAATGAAAATGGCATCTGAAAGTTGCAGTTAGTGGTTAGTTTGTGTGTAAATGTACGTTTTTGACCAACGTTTTCACTTCTGACGTCATTAAAAGCGAGAAATTACACCTGTAGTAATTAAAAATTTGCTTATATTATCACCAAAGCTCTCTCTATTTCGCTGTAGATCATCCGTTACATTGCATCAGAAGTTTGTCCGAAATTATATACCATCGTGCCAAAACGCTGCCTACAAAGTCAGCGAGGCAACAAGTCTATTGCCTAATTTTTAACGACTCAGCCCATCTGTTGTTGTTCCCGGCACATGCCATGATAATTCCAGACCGACAGGTGGCAGTATCGCGTTTGCAATACGTTCTGTATGCCGCGCCACAGCCAGCAAAGAGCAGGACGCTGTGAATCACTCCGGGAAAATAAATATTACGAACTGAACAACAGCGTCCTGGACCAAATCGTCTTCTTAGATGTTGACTGTTGAGTGAACAGCAGACGAGCGTTATCGGCTCACCTCACGGACACATTGATCTGCTTTACGCGAATACGGTCACATCATCCGGAGCCGGTTCCAGTTGTGTCAGTCACCTATGAGAAGTGGCTGAGTGTGTGGTTCTGATTCTCAGGGATGTGTCATGGCATCGGTTCGGGTGGCAGTGCGGGTCCGGCCCATGAACAGACGGTGAGTGCGTGTTAAACACACAGATAAACCAATAAACAATCGCATAAACATGACAGTAGCAACGCACAAATATTAAACCCACCTAAATACTACTGAGCTGCGGTTATTATTATTACTATTAACATTATAAACCAATAACTAATACTCCAATTATTTATTATTATTGTTATGATCATTTTTATTCATTGCGACGCAGGCCAGATTCGAACCCGCTGCGCCATGACTCTGCTTCATAGGCAGATAGTGAGTGATTTGATACTGGAGTTTAATGAAGAGAAACCCTTCTCTTTGATTTCAAGCTGTCCGGCCTTGAAAGTGAACTCTTTTTAGACCATTTTAGATGTAATGGGGACTCAACTAACACTAACTGTTGTTTTTTTGGGTCAGGGACCAAATATTTATTGTCGTAATATTTTGTTATTATTATTTTGTATTTATTTTTGTTAATAATAATAATAATAATATCGGAACGTTATTATAATGTAAAGATACCTCATTCAATATTAAATCTCCCTACTTTCATCAGGAACGCAGAATCCCTGGCAATATTCAAGAGACAGCTGAAAACTCATCTCTTCCGTGAACACTTGATCCCCTCATAAAAAATAAAAAAAACCCTTTCCTTCCCTTTTCCCTTCCTACTCTAGCTTATGGTACTGAGCAATGTATTGTGAGCACTTCCTGTGTTATTTGCCAATTCATGAAGAATCGCTTGTTTGTTTTCCTCACTTGTAAGTCGCTTTGGATAAAAGTGTCTGCTAAATGTAAATGTTGAAGTATTTATAAATATTGGTGATTTTATTTAGGTGTCTAATTTCTGGTTAACTAGGTGTGAGTTAATTAAGTCTGTTTTAAGAAATAAAAATCTAATTAATCAGCTCAAAAGTGAACCGAATGAAAAATGCCTAATTTCTCCTAAATTTTATACTGTTCCTGACCTTGAAAGTGAACTCAAATCTTTTTTTAGTCTATTTTAGATATCTTTGGATGTGGATTTAGGATCCCAGACCAAATGTTTATTATCATAGAGTTTGTCTAATCATAACAATATATTATTATTATTTATTTTAGATGTCTCAGTTCACTTTGTCTTGAGCTTGTTGTTTTTAGGATCCCAGACCAAATATTTGTTATCATAAAGTTTGTCTAATAAAAAAACAATATATTATTATTATTATTATTATTAATAAATTGAACAATAATGTGAATAAAATAATTATAATATTTAAATTGTGAAGTATTTATAAAGATAGAATTTGCCTTTAATTTACATTTACAGTATATGGATTATAATGAATGTATTAAAGTAATATGAACGTAAATCAATCATTATGAGAATTATAAATAATCTGTATTAGTAAAATTGAGAGTTGGTTGGACTGTATGTTAACAATGTGTTATAGAATGTATTTTAGTATTTTGTTCCTGTGTTTCTTTCGGATGTTATACTGTAGTGTCCAAAAGAAAACTAAAATGCTAATACTGAGATCTGAGAATTTTCATTTCTAATGTTTTTACTCTTATTAGTTATGCTGATCATGTTTTTAATCATAAATTATATTTTTAACTAGTAAAAAAACTCAATTTTTGAACCCTACATATTCTACTTTCCATCTTAAACAGCTCCTAAAAGCATCAAGTTGACAATAGACTCCTGCTCTGATTGCTCTAAATTAAATCGTCTCCCTCGAGAGTAAATACACAGATTTAATATGTGTCAATAATAAATGAAGTGCACATATATATATATTTTATTCATGTTTTATTGATTTTTGGCGTAGGGAGAAAGACCTGTCTGCCAAATGCATCATCGAAATGGAAGGCACCAAGACCACCATCACCAACTTAAAAGTATGTTGCACTGAGCGACTCTAAATGATGGATTTCCACAGATGAAGCTGTCATTTTTAGGCTAATTATTGTGTTTTTTTTATGTCAGATACCAGATGGAGTGACTGGAGACTCTGTGAGAGAGAAAGCAAAGACGTTCACATATGATTTCTCTTACGACTCATCAGACTGTAAAAACGGCAGCTTTGTCTCTCAGGAGAAGGTCGGTGGAAATATGAACAGCACAGACTGTCGGCTGAAGATTATGTAATTGTTCGAATATTGCAGTAATTTGTTAATTAGCTGTAAGCAATTAGTGCTCAGGTGGGGACGATCAAGGGTTAGGTATTATGTGTTTGCTTTGAAATTGCTCTAATATAATTAAATAAAATAAATAAAACACAAACCTGGAATTTTAACCCCAATTTTTCACTCATCAGTTTTGTGGGAATTACCAACAAATGCCCAAAATAGCAAACAAATTGGTGCTCGTTTACATGAGTGACAATCGACTAGATTACTAAAGACAGAATCTGAGAGAAGAGCCGACGCCGGTGAGATACTTGGCATGCTTAACATCTGGACCTGCCTGCCATCAACGACCTACAGCCAATGAGAGAGCGAGGGAAAGTTTAGGGGGAGGAGTCATAGACCAGCAACTGATCATCAGCAAGCAATCATTCTCTCCTTCATATTCTTCTTTTTTTCGGACCCATTTACGCATTATAAAGAATCAGAACTGATTAGGAATTAATCCTCTTAAAGTTTGTGTTTAGAAAGGTTTGTTACTCGGCGCTGAGATGTGTGGTTATTAAAACATCGAGTAAAAACTAAAATATTGGTATGGTTTTCCCAAAGGCAGATTAAAACAAACCCTGATCTTAAAGGAACTGTAAATGCCCAGCCATTATTAACACTACATTGCTTGATTTAATGATTAGATTTTTTCAGTTTAGCTTTGCGTTGTTGATTATAAAAATATAATGTCACATGCACGACATATGTGTTTTCAGGTGTTTAAGGATTTAGGCACTGATGTGTTGAAGGCAGCATTTGAAGGATATAACGCCTGCATCTTTGCTTACGGCCAGACTGGATCGGGGAAGTCACACACCATGATGGGCATCCCCGTAAGCTCTTCCTGTTTCAGCTCTTTCGCTAAAACAAGTGTTTTTCTTTTTACGTTTTGTCATATCAAATATGCTTTAGTAAATCTCTCAGGCAACCCTCGAAGGCTTGTACATTGTTGAATATTGGCTCTGAATCATGACTTGCTGTGCCGTAGGGTGACGTCGGGCTCATCCCACGGATCTGTGAAGGATTATTCAGCCGGATTTCAGGAATGACTCGGAGAGATGAAGCCTCTTTCCGTACAGAAGTCAGGTAAGTTGAGTTCAGGAGACATGTATGAAAATCCTGCACTGTGCAATAGCTGAAATATGATTTCAAAAGATGGCCATTCTTTACAGACACAGATTAAAGAGGCCATATTGTGCCCTATTACTGAGTCATAATATCTAGAATAGATTATTTTTCACATATTTGACATTGTTGCAGCACCTCTCATCCCAGTCTGTCAGTATCGCTCTGTTTAGTGTCTCCTATGAAGCCCCTCCTTCTGAAAAGAGCAATGCACTCTGATTGGTCAGCTGGATCAGTGTGTTGTGGTTGGTCAACCGCTTTGAGCGTGTTTGGGAAATGTCATGGCCTTTACCATAACCATGAGTTTCAACACACTACTAACTCAGACCTTGCCCCTTTATTTTATGTGCACAGTTAGGGGTAGTAAACAGAACTGCATAAATAAATATGGCTGTATTCAAGCAGTCCCCTGTCCCAAACTCATGCATTCATAGTTTGAGCAAGAGTTGATTCCAAATTTTGTGTTGCCAGTAGCACAGAAATTATAGACTTCACGTTTACGTCTTTAAAGTGAACACCAGTCGCAGTTTGCATACAGAAAACCTGTTCTTACTCTTGCATTATGGTTATGCTGCAGCTATTTGGAGATTTACAATGAACGGGTACGGGACTTGTTAAGGAGAAAAATGGCGAAGACTTATAACCTCAGAGTCAGAGAGCACCCTAAAGAGGGACCCTATGTTGAAGGTAAGACCATGACTTCAAACCTTAACCTAAGTTAAGTGCAAATCAATGCATAATCATAAACATTGTCACAATAGTAAAATTTACGATTCTCATACTGATTTCAGTGTCACAGCACAAATTAATGTAATGGATAGCACTCCTCTAATAAGAAAGAATTCAACTTTAATATAAATAATCAAAACAATGGCACGTAGCTTTAAGTTTAAGTAAATATTAAATAGATGGAGAAAATATCGCAATAAAATGACATGAGTGTATATTGTCATTTTAAGTGAATTAAGAACATTTTAAGTTAATATTGAGTAAATATTGCAATATTAAGCAAATGGTAAATATTGCAGTATGATGTAAACATGTAAATCTTGCAATATTAAGTAAACATTGAGTCAAAGTTGCAATATCATGTTAATACTGGGTAAATATTTATTAAATATTGCAATAAGTAAACACTGAGTAAATATTGTAATATTAAATAAATAGTGATTAAATATTTCAATATTAACTAAATTGTGATTAAATATTGTAATATTATGTAAACCTTGAGCAAATAAAATATTACGGAAATATTACATAAATATTGAGTAAATGTTGCAACATCATGTAAATATTATGTAAATACTAAGTATTGCAATTTTAAGTAAACATTGAGTCAATGTTGCAATATCATGTTAATACTGGGTAAATATTTATTAAATATTGCAATAAGTAAACATTGAGTAAATATTGCAATATTAACTAAATGGTGATTAAATATTGTAATATTATGTAAACATTGAGTAAATAAAATAATATTATTTAAGTATTACGTAAATATTGAGTAAATGTTGCAACATCATGTAAATATTGCGTAAACATTGCAATATTAAATAGTCATTAAATATTGCAATATCATGTAAACATTATGTAAATACTGAGTATTGCAATATTAAGTAAACATTGAGTCAATGTTGCAATATCATGTTAATACTGGGTAAATATTAAATATTGCAATAAGTAAACATTGAGTAAATATTGCAATATTAACTAAATAGTGATTAAATATTGTAATATTATGTAAACATTGAGTAAATAAAATAATATTATTTAAATATTGAGTAAATGTTGCAATATCATGTAAATATTGTGTAAACATTGCAATATTAAATATTGCAATAGCATGTAAACATTGAGTAAATGTGGCAATATAATGTAAAATAAGTAAATATTGCGGTTGAAGTGGCATTCAAAGGTGTCTGCGTTTATAGCTGCTGTGAGTTCTCACAGATGCTTCCTCGCTGATTTCAGACCTGTCAAAGCACCTGGTGCAGAACTACAGTGATGTGGAGGAGCTGATGGAGGCGGGAAACATCAACCGCACGACAGCCAGCACCGGCATGAACGACGCCAGTAGCCGCTCGCACGCCATCTTCACCATCAACTTCACACAGGTGACTGTAACGCGTCACACGTGCAACTACACCTGGAATGTCTGTGTCATAGAATGTGTGTGAGCTGAACCAGCTGAAAAATCCTGCTCAAGAAACAAGATACTTCAACTAGTGAATGCTGTTAAAGCCGTAAGATCAAACAATTTGTTATGATTCCCTCTTCTCAGGCTAAGTTTGATGCTGAGATGCCGAGTGAGACGGTCAGTAAGATTCATCTGGTAGACCTGGCAGGAAGTGAAAGGGCCGACGCCACCGGGGCCACTGGAGTCCGACTCAAAGAGGGTGGCAACATCAACAAATCACTGGTCACTCTGGGAAATGTCATTTCTGCCTTAGGTGAGAGGAACTGTTGTGCCCTATCGCCCTTCTTATGTATGAACATTTAGGAATGTAGTGTTTTTTTAATTGGTATGCTGTTTTCTCCTTCTGTCTATATAGCTGATCTGTCACAGGAAGGAGGGAACAGTCAGTTGAAGAAGAAGCAGGTTTTTGTTCCTTATAGAGACTCTGTGCTCACATGGCTCCTGAAGGACAGTCTGGGAGGAAACTCAAAAACCATCATGATCGCTAGTAAGTGAGCTATCATGTGACGCTCATTCTCATGTACACTTCTAAAATTGTGAAATATTATTACAATGTTAAAGAACTGTTTTCTATTTGAATATATTGTAAAATGTAATTTATTCCTGTGATCAAAGCTGAATTTTCAGCATCATTACTCCAGTCTTCAATGTCACATGATCCTTCAGAAATCATTCTGATATGACGATTTGATGCTCCAGAAACGCTTCTTATTATTATCCATGTTGAAAACAGTTGTGCTGCTTCATATTTTGTTCTTTGAATGTAAAAAAAATGTAGAATTTATTTGAAATATATTTTTTGTAACATTTAAAAATACAATCATAATAACATGACTACAAAGAGTATTTCTGAGGAGCATCACTTCTGTGAGATCTCACCATATTTGCAAATATTTTTCTACAGCTATATCGCCTGCAGACGTCAACTACGGCGAGACACTAAGCACGCTGCGCTATGCTAACCGTGCCAAAAACATCATCAACAAACCCACAATTAATGAAGATTCCAATGTCAGACTTATCCGTGAACTCCGGGCGGAGATCGCTCGGCTGAAAGCACTGCTTGCACAGGGAAATCAGGTCTGAACGTGAACTTGACATTTATCTACCCTAAACGATTATGAGCCTTTTAAGCCTTAATATTAGAATTGCCTAACAATCTTCAATCAGTTTTAATAGTTCTTTTCATTTGCTATTATATCTTGTCATTTTCAGATAGCGCTGCTCGATTCCCCCACAGCGTTAAGTATGGAGGAGGAACTGCATCATAATGAAGCCAGGGTAACATACACCCTTTCATAATCACATAGCAACAGCTCCTGAAAAATCTCCTCTCGGCTGATGCAGTCACACGGAATAAGCACTTTCTAAATCTACTCATTGTCATGCACTCAAGCCCATAATGTGCTGGACAGCAAGCTACATTTTCGCTAAAACAGGGCTTGATGCTTACTTTTTTCCCCAGAAAAACATGTGCTCCTAATTTGAAAAATTTAGTAGTGCATAAAGGACTTTAGGGGTGCAATTACAATTTATCAAATAATTATTTTTTCCATTAATAATAGGACACAAGGATATATTTACGAGCAAAATAATTAAATTTATTTGAATGCAAACTAGGTCCACTTGTTTTTTTTTTTAAATAATTCTGCTTCATATGTTATTTATTTTATAATTATGGAATTGTGAATTTTCTAACCATCAAATTAAATTCCAGATACAGTTTATTTTGTAATTTAAATGTTACCGGCAATGCGTTCTGCATAATGTGACACTTTTAATTGTAAACATGCCTAAAAAAACAGTGGGACTCTTATTTTGAAATGTCTTTACTACATCCAGTTGCTCATTCAAACATATGAGGGAGATATATGCACTCTTACACCCATCTTAAACATTATAGTACAAATACCATACAGTGAACATTGTCAAAATTCGTCAACAGCAGATCATAAGCAGTGCCGATCCTACACATCTGGGGGCCTTAAGCAAAACTTTTTGAAGGGGCCCCTGTCAGTGCATTCTTAAAAATCCCCAAATATCCATAAACTTAAGCAATAATTACAATGGTGTTCAGTATGCAAGGTGCACTGTCAGTTTTCTATTAGGTAATGGAATTAAAATATCAAGGAAACAAATTGCAAGGTTTGAAAAACCTATATAAGTATGTAAAGGGAAACCTGTTTAAACACGTTAAAAACAAGGCAGTAAAAACAATGAAGTAAAATGAAAACAAAATTAAATAGAATTTCTTCGGCACCATCTAGCTGTCAGAAAAACTATAACGCACACAGCCGAATTTGCTTTCTAATGCCCTATTTACTAACGAAATTCCAGCAAATAAAAAAACCTCCGAACCACCGATTCGAAACAAAAGATTCGTAAAGCTTCATAAAAGCCCATCACTAGATATTGTTAAATAAAGGTGTTATTTTGTTTTTTTGGTGCACAAAAGGTATTCTCGTCGCTTCATAATATTAAGGTTGAACCACTGTACTCACATGAACCGTTTTAAATATGTTTTAGTATCTTTCTGGACATCTGAAAGTGTTTATAATTGTCAATAGAGACTCACTGAACCATCGGATTTCATCAAAAATATCTTCATTTGAGTTCTGAAGATGAACGAAGGTCTGTAATAAATTAAGGGTGAAATTCTATTCTCTATAAAATGAAGCCCTGTATACCTTGTGCTGAAGTCGGTTTTGACAGGATATGAAACGACACAGTCCTGTGCATGTTTTTCTGTCGCAGGTGCTGGAGCTGACCAAGGAATGGACGAACAAATGGAATGAAACTCAGAACATCCTGAAGGTTTGTCTTCGTGATCACATCAGCGTCTAATTTTTGTCACCTCATCCATGAGTGTTTATGACGTGTGTTTTGAACAGGAAGAAACTCTTGCTCTGAGGAAGGAGGGAATCGGAGTGATCCTGGACTCGGAGCTGCCTCATCTTATCGGGATTGATGACGATCTGCTCAGCACTGGCATCATTCTCTATCATTTAAAGGTAAAGAAAGTCAGAGTTGGTGCCGTCAGCTCTAGTTTTTACCTTTACCTGTTTCATCACAGAGTAGTTTACGGTAGAGCATGTATTGAGTGGTTTGTGTTTGTTTTCAGGAGGGAAGGACATACGTTGGCCGTGATGATGCCACTAATGAACAGGACATCAGTGAGTTCGCAGTCTTTCTATTCCAGTGCGCAACTTTTCCAGTGTTTTTCTATGTAAACGTGCCGGACAGACATTAGCATTCCACTCGCGTCTTTTGCAGCGCCTCACACATGAGCATCAATGTCAGTTCCAAAACAGTGGACCAATCAGAAGATCTCGGAGGCGGGGAAAGCGTTGCGAGCTTTTGTTTACAGTTAGCAAATTGGCATGACAACTGTTTTATTTGTTCGTTATTGCATCAGTCTCAAAAGCGCGTCTCGAGACCCTCACGTTCTGCGCTGCTCTTTTTTAAAAACACATTTTTAGAAGCAAAGACATATATGTGTTTTCATTCACTGAACTCCCTCTCCTTCAGTTCATTTGAGTCAGATAGGTATACTGAACTGTCTTAAAGGGATAGTTCACCCCAAAATGAAAATGTTATTGTCATTTACTCACCCTCATGTTATTCCAAACCGGTTTGAGTTTTTCTTGTGTAGAACACAGAATAAGATTTTTTAAAGTATGTTGTTATCCAGACAGTTGACGGCACTTCATAGTAGGAACAAAAAATACTTTGGAAGTCAATGGGGACCATCAACTGTCTGCAGGAGTGTTGAATTTAAAATGAAAAGAATTTCAATTCAACATCATATGTATCATATTATGTACGGTAATTGAAAAATAAAATTGAATCAATATTGGTACTTTAGTCATAAATTTCTTTAAATTTCATGTGAATTCCATCCTTTATTCCATTAATATTGAAAGTACAATTCTGCATCCTGCCTAAATTGAACTTCAGTTTGAATTAATTAGCACAACCCTGTTACTATCAATGATAAAGCCTGTGTTTTCTGTCTCTCTGTGCAGTTCTTCATGGTCTGGGTCTGGAGAGTGAGCACTGTCTGATAGAGAATCGGAACGGAACGGTCACTCTCATTCCTCTGAATGACGCTCAGTGTTCGGTCAATGGAGTTCAGATCACTGAGCCCTGCCAGCTCAACCAAGGTCACATATATTCCTCTTTCTCACATTGCAAACTATAATTTTGTGAATATGATAAAAATGTCAACTAATAGACGTCACTATACAGTTTTTCACCTACGCGATCACTCAATACTTTAAGTGGGCAGTAGATACTGGTTATTAACCAGTTTTTTTTGTCATTCATCCATGTTATTAAAGTTATTAAAAGCGCAGTATACCTCGAAAGAGAACTCAATTTTTTACTGTCAGACTGGCTTATTACTGTTCTAGGCTTATTGCGCTTGAATGGTGGAATGCACTCATAAATATGTCAAAATGTTCACACAATCGGATACGTCCAGCTTGGGACGTGTGTTAGTATTGGATCCGCGCATTACTGTAGGTCTTAAAGTGACAGCAGCCTAATATACCCACTGCTGGTGCGGGTCGATTGTCACCTGCTTTTTGTGAATGTGTGAATTGGATTTACACACAGTACGTACAGTATAAATGACTACACATGCTATTAGTGCTGTTAGTGTTTAAATGGTTCAGGTGGGAAAATTGTCCATGAGCTGTTTTAAAAGTTAAAATGTAGGCTGTCAGAATTTGGTAAGTAACCAAAATATACAAGCTTTATGCATTTTGTTTGTTCTTTGTGTCATGTATGTCTATTGTGCATTTAACATAATACATAATAGAGTATCCTAATTATAAAATATATTATCCCAAATTTCTGGATCATTTTGGTCATTTTTGAAATTTGGTCATTTTGAAAAATCTTAATTCTGATGGGACGGACTTTGCATAACCTTTTTGTTAATCACAGTATAGTAAGACAATTGTTTCATATTACAAGATATGCAAATGAGCCATTATCTAGTTAGATATGCACTAATTTGCATACATTTCCAGAACAGAATTCTGAACATTGGCTGAAGCAAGGCTCAAAATTCTTGGTTAAATTTAGAGTTTTTACAGAGGGGATTTTAGATCTCTCTTTTTAGCACTCCATAAATCAGAAAATGCTCTCAGCAGCCAGAAAAAAACATGTTTTTAGAAATAAAATGTAATAAAATCAGGTGAGTTATACAAACGTCTCTGAAATAACCTTCAGAATATATCTAGGAACAAAACTAGAGATTTTTGGTTCAGATCCGGTTTAAACGGCCTTCAAAGATATGTTATCGTAATTGAATTCTACAGATGCAAATAGATAAAGTGTAATAAAATAAACTCTTAAATGTGTATTATGTTTGTTTTTTCCCCACTAGTCTGAAAAATGATATGAATGTTATGAACGCAAAATAGCTCAATCTCAAAATTGACCAGTGTATGAAAAAGCAATCGTTTTGCTTTAGTGTCTTTCCTTAAACAGCAGTTTAATTAGTGCATTTGTGTTTCTCAGGTGCTGTCATTCTCCTCGGCAGAACCAATATGTTCAGATTCAATCATCCTAAAGAGGCGGCTAAACTACGAGAAAAGAGAAAGGTGAGATAAATTCACACATGAAACTTCAGCATTTAACACACATTTGTTGAAGTCAGCATGAAACGGAAGTTGCGATCGTCTGTTGTGTTGTATATCCGAGTGAAACGGCGTCTTGAACAAGAACAAATGTAAGACAGAGCTTGATTTTGTCCATTGGGAAATGATTGGATAATTGTGTATTGCTATTGGTGGACCTCGTGTGAGTGACATGTTGCCCCGCCCTCACGGCATTAAACCGATCATCAGAGAAGAGAAGAGATGAGTTACAAGAGGGAGGGGAAGATATTTTGATTAAAGATTACGAGGGAACATGAATTTAAAAAAAAAAAAAATGCAATTTGCACAGATAAATCATTTATGATAAAGGATTGTCAATTTTGATTCATGCTTACTTTAATACTCTTCCTGTTCTTCAGAGCGGCCTCCTAACCAGTCTGAGCTTATCCATGTCTGACCTGTCCAAATCCTGTGAAAACCTCTCCACAGTCATGCTGTATAACCCAGGGTAAGCCATTTTCATGTGGGTTAGAGCGAGTGGTATCTTCCTCCCAACGCCGCCTCCTCTTCCTCAGCCCTCATCGCTCTCTTCCTTCCCAGGAGCCTCCTCTTCCCTCCTCTCTCCATCCTCCTCTCTCTTCATGCCCTCCGGCGCCATTGCTGGTACTGCTGATGCCCAGTTCATTAAAACAGCTGACAAAAAAACACTAATTCAAACCCCGCTTGCCAGATCACCAGAGATCCTTCCACAAAAACAGCCAATAGGGATGCACAATATATCAGTGACCAGATTGGTATTTACAAATGGAGGTTAATGCACATAGATAGAAGTTTCCTAGAATTGGACAAGTAATAATGACCACCAACAGCCAAAAAAATTTCAGTTGTGAATGGAATTTGGTTTATACACAAGAATTTGATATCAGTAAGATTTTCTTTTAAGAAATTGATACTTTTATTCAGCAAGAGCTCATTAACTTGATCAAAAGTGACAGTAAAAACATTTATAATTCCTGCAAAAGATTTCTATTTCAAATAAGCACAGTTCTTTTGATCAAAAATATGAAGCAGCACAATTTTCAACATTGATAATAATCAGATCATGTTTACTAATTTTTTGAGAATCCTCTCAAATGTTGCACCATAATGATTGATTTTTAATCTAACTAATCAGATTAATTAGCCAGTAATGGAGGAAAATCCTATTATTTTTTTTTACAATTCAAACCGTTTTATGTGTGCCAGGTTTCAAAAGTACTAAACACATGCATCAATTTTGCTGCGCATATTTTAATTTTTTAAATAATGCATAATTTTAAGTTGGATTTGGTTGCTCGAGTCAGAACACAAGTTTACAAAAATAAAAAAACAAGCAAAACCACACAGATTTATCGGCTATAAACCTTTTTTTTTATATTGATGCATCCCTAATATAAACAACAACAAAAAATGCATGTTGGCTTTTTGCATTTTCAGATTAACAGAAGGATATAAAGATGAGTTTCATGATGGTTGGTGAGGTTCTGATCTGCGATCACGCATGATGATTGGCCTGAAAAACCCTTAACAGTTGTGTCGTCATGACGGATCATGAACCTGG
Organism: Opsariichthys bidens; assembly: GCA_037194245.1. Taxonomy (NCBI): domain Eukaryota; kingdom Metazoa; phylum Chordata; class Actinopteri; order Cypriniformes; family Xenocyprididae; genus Opsariichthys; species Opsariichthys bidens. Next base: position 8,849,936 of record CM074292.1, read on the forward strand.
GCGATGACCCGCTACACCAACCATCTCCATTTTTACACAACTAAGTGTTTGTTTTGTTTTATTTGTTGTCCACTCAAAACAATCTGTCATCATTTATTCTTTTCAATTGCCTTCAGAATAATAGTTAGAGTTTGTGCAGCAGTATTTGGTAACATTTGCTCTTTCTGAACTTCTTCATGGCAGTCTCTTCACTGAAAAGGGTCCCATCTTTCTCAGGTAGAACCAAAGCACAACTAGTGTTCTCATGTTAACTGTCGTGTTTTTTATATATATATATATATATAATAATCATCACTATTTGTTGGTTTAGTCTCTCCACTACTCGTTCATCATGCTTGTGAGGAGCACATCATCCTCATAACACTTTAGTTGAACGTGTGTCTCTTTTCTTTTTTTTTTTTTTCTTTTTTTTTTAAGTTGTGTATTCTGCAGCATGTGCTTATAGTTGCAGCGCATGCCATGTGACTGCTGGATGCTCATAATAATCCAGACCCTCATCCCATGTGCTGGTGTGAGTTTGTTTTGGTGTGTGTGTGTGTGTGTGTGTGGACGGGTATTCCTTACATTGTGGGGACCAAATGTCCCCACAACGCAAGTAAAACCAGTAAATCTTGACATTGTGGGGACCTTTTGTTGGTCCCCACAAGGAAACAAGCTTATGAATCATACAGAATTATCTTTTTTGAAAATCTAAAATAGCAGAACATTTTCTGTGATGGGTAGGTTTAGGGGTAGGGGTCGTGTAGGGGGACAGAATGTACATTTTGTACAGTATAAAAACCATTACGCCTATGGAAAGTCCTCACAAAACACAAAAACACAACGTGTGTGTGTGTGTGTGTGTGTGTGTTCTAAGGGTGGAAACTAATTATGTCTTGTATGTCCCAGACTGGAGTTTGAGAGGCAGCAAAGAGAAGAACTGGAAAAACTGGAAACTAAAAGGTGTGTCTTGCAACTTATTAATTATTAATATATGCAAAATACTTCAGTGAAACCTGTAATTGACATAAAGCAGTCCTGACAGCTAATTTACATTTCATTTAGCATTTTATCCAAATTAACTTGGGGAAATACTCAAAATGATCTGCAACACATGTCCCCCTGCGGTGAAAATTAAGTTTTTAATGTTGTTTATATGTATATGTGGTGTTTTAATATGCTTTAAGACAAATATGTGCAAACCATTGCTGAGTATTTTCTCTTTAAAACTGCACTGACCTAATGACCGTTTCAAAAACACCGTTTGATATCGCTGGTGTTTGTAACGTCACAAACTACCTTGTAACCAATCACGTTATGCCTTCGCATATCATTAACCATGACCGGGGAGTCTCAAGACAAGCCAGGTTATCCCTGTATATTTTTCTGTTCATATGAAAAATCAATAGATTTAGCTATATAGCGGGTGTATGACGTATATTATGATGTTATGATGAACTTTCTTCATTGGTGTTCTGAGTTGCTCAAAGTGTTTCTAAAGATGCTGATTTTCAGAAATCGTCTCTGACTCACATAGTTTTTGTAACATTAGCGACACATTATTAGCTGTTTGATAACGTAGTCAAGCAAAAGGATAATCATATTAATTACTGTTATGTGTCCGACGTTGTAAAGAGCGATAACACTGAGCAGCGTTTACCTCAGAAAGTTGACCGAGTGGATCTAGTCTGAGCTTGCGTTAGAGTGGAGGTGGGGCTAATTTGCATATTCATAGATCAACGTATATTAAATGAAGCAAGGGTGTAGTTACATTCAAGCTGTTTTAAGGCATGAAGATTTTTTTCATTGGAAAAAACATTTTAATATGTGATCAAAGATGAGTTTTAAGGGATAAAATTATTTACTATAGGACTTTAACATTAGTTAACGACATTTTTTAACATGAACTAACGATGAGCAATACGTATACACTAATCTTAGTTATTGTTCATTTCTAGATTTATTAATACATGCTTAAAATCAAAGGCATCTGTTCACATTAGTTTATGCATTGGGAAAAAAACATGAATAAATTGAATTTTTATTAACTAACATTAACAAAGGTTAAAAATATGTTAACAAATGAGATCTTATTTTAAAGTGTTTCCAATTTATCAAAAGTGAGCTGGTTAAATATATCTACAGTGGTATATAGAGGAATCTCATGGTATTTACTTTGCAAATTATAACAAAAATCAAGAAAAATAGAGTTTTTTTGGATATGTAATACATATTTATGACTGGTACATTTTTAATTTCACCCAGCACTGGTTGAGTTTGTGCCCTGGCCTGTCCAATCACCATCCTTCCCTTTGTTTTCTTGGTGGTCCAGGCGGCTGATTAAAGAGATGGAGGAGAAGCAGAAGTGTGAGAAGGCGGAGCTGGAGCGCATGCAGCAGGAGGTGGAGTCTCAGAGGAAGGAGTCTGAGCAGGTGCAGCTTGCCATACGCAGACAGGAGGAGAGCCTGCGCAGACGCAGTCAGGACATCGAGAGCCGCCTCAGGGACTTGATCGCTGAGAAAGAGCGATTCCAGGTCTGTAGTAGTCTGTTTTTATGCTTGTCAATTTTAATAACAAGATGATATTTTATTGCCATAATGCAGGAATTGTTCTGTTCTTCCCTCTGATAAAATCATAACAGTTATTTCTCCACAATGCAGCACATAAACACATTAGTTTATACTTGGGTTAGTTGTTGTCTGATCTAATCTCCAGCTGTTTCCACACCAAGAGGCAAAATTCACCTCAGACAAGAGTTTAAATTTGAAATGATGCTTTCTTACAAAGCATCTTTGAATGTCTAATGTCTGTTTTGTTCAGGAGGAGAGACACCGAGATCAGAAGGAGCAGGAACAGCAGAAGCAGAGGAGACTACAAACAAAGCAGAAGCTGGAGGAGGAGGAGGAGGAGGAGGAGGAGGAGTGGAGCTGGAGGTGCAGGAGGAAGGTCTGGAGGAGGATGAAAAGGCTCAGGCCCAGCGAGAGCGAGCAGAACAAACTGAGCTCTTCCGTGAGCTGGAGCGGCTCAAAAGAGAGCGGGAGGAGCAGGCCGTCAAACTCCAGCTAGAACGCAGGTGAAAGTCAAAAACATTTGAATTGACTTGGAAAATATTTTTAATTTTATATATATTTATATTTTACCGTGTTACATTTTGATGTGAAAACAATCCAGACTAAATTGCAGGTAGGATTTGTTTTTTATTTTTTTTAAATGTAAATCATTTATTTATTCTCTTGGAACTTGATTACAAAAGTAAAATTAAAACAATTATTAATGGTATAAATTATTTAATTTAATTATTTAATTATAAGTGTACATAACTTTTACATAACATTACATTTAATATATAATAAATAAATATTCATATATTTTTATATATTATATTATTATTATTATTATTATTATTATTATATATTTTAAATCTAATTTATGTAAAAGTACACATAATAGTTTTATCAGTTATAGGTATAATATTATTTTAAAATGTATATACATAATAATATTATCACATAATATTATTAGTACAAAGTATTTCATCATTATTATATAATAATTAATGTTATTTAATTAATTATTTTTATTCATAACTAACTAAATTTATAAGTGACAATTGCAGATAGGATTTGTTTTTAATTATTTGAAATTGATTTAATCCTTTTTTCTTTTGTAACTCTCTCTCTCTCTCTCTCTCTCTATATATATGTATATATATATATATATATAGATTTATATAATATATATAAATTATTTGTTAAAGTTATAATCATAAAGTTAAATTGGAAGTGTTGTATTATAAAGATATCATAAATGTTGAAATTTATTTACATTTAGACTTTTTAATATTGATATATTTATATGGAGTGCCTACATTTGACACCATGTCGGAATGAATGTCTTCCAGGCGTCTGGAGGAACGAGAGAAGGAGCAGTTGAGTCTGGTCGGGCGTCTGGAGGAGCAGCTGAGGGAGCGCAGCGAGGAGGCGGCCGCCCTGCTCACTCCAGATGAAGCGCGGCGGCTGGAGGAGGAGAGAGACGCACGCTCACCGAGCTCAGGGAGGAGCTGCTCAGAGCGAAGGAGGCGCGCATTGATGGAGAGGAGGAGAGCGGGGAGGAGGCCCGGAGGACCGCGCAGGCTCGCTATGAACATTTCAAGCAGACACAGCTGGAGGAGCTGGGTTTGCTGGAGGAGTCACTGATCCAGCAGAAGGACCGGCTGGAACGGGAGGTGGCTAATGAACGCACGTCTCTCGGCCTGCTGCTGCACACGCACAAGGACAAACAGAGACAGGTAAAGCTAGCCGTATTTCAAAAACGCACTGAAACCAGGAGAAAACTGATATGTAATTGTAAAAATAAATGAACAGGCCTATTATTTGTTCACTCCAGAATTAAAATTTCCTGATGATTTTCTCACCCCCATGTCATCTAAGATGTTAATGTCTCTTTCTTCAGTTTAAAAGAAATTAAGGTTTTTGAGGAAAACATTCCAGGAGTTTTCTCCATATAAGTGGACTTTACTGGGGTGCAAGGTTGAAGGTCCAAATCGCAGTTTAAATCCAGCTTCAAAGTGCACTACACAATCCCAGACTAGGAATAAGGGTCTTATCTAACGAACATGTCGGAATTAATGTCTTCCAGACAAGCAAAAAATACGGATAACCAAAAGAATTGGAATCAAATCAATAAGAGATTTAAAATCAAGTGTCTCCTCCTTTTTTCCTCCTTGTAGGTCCGTGACATGATGGAGCGTGGCGTTCAGGACGTGTCTTCTCTGGGTCAGGAGGAGGTTCTGATCCAGCAGGCCGAACACCGGCTGCAGTTTAAAGAAAAACAGCTCCTATCTCTCCGTGAGAAACAGCTCCCCGCCGTCTCAGAGGAGCGACAGAGAGCCAGCGAGCTCCTGGAGAGAGTGAGAGGGGGAAGAGGGTCTCCTGGATTGGACAGAAGTTCAGAAGAAATGGACAAAGAGCTGGACGAGACTCTGTATCAGGTAACACTCTGAAAACTTTGGTTAAATGGAATGATAAAATTGGCAAAACAACTCTGGTAGACTTGCGTTGAAGGAGGAACTTTAGCATTATCAGAGACGTTCACCCTTCATCAGATTTTCACCCTTGATTTTAGTAGTAGAATCTCAAACTTTCCTTCATCTTTCTTTGCTGTCTGTTTTTCTCTGCAGGTTGAGAAGGAGCTGGAGGAGAAGGAAGAGCGCATGTCTCAGTACAGCGCGAGCGCCGAGCAGTTGCAGCAGCTGCAGCAGTCGTACGAGTTCACGGCAAACGTGGCCCGTCAGGAGGAGAAGGTTCGCAGGAAGGAGAAGGAGATCCTGGAGTGGAAGGAGAAACAGCAGCGAGAGGCTCTGGAGCAGGCGGTCGCACGTTTGGAGAGGAAACACTCGGCCTACCGCAGGAGCCTCAGCCTGGAGCCGGACACTGAAGGGCCCCGCAAGAGGTCACAGTCCGCACTAGGACAGACCACTTCCAGGTGTACAGGAACACAAGACCTGGACCAGGACAGGTGAGGAGTTGCTTTTTAGGAGCACACTAGCACAGGGGGTTTCATTTTCAAACTTTGTGATGCTAATGACCCTCAAATATGATGATCCTCTTGTGGGACCCCGTTGTTCATAAATATAATGTATATTTTATGTATAAAAATTAATTTATACTGTGTTAGAAAATGATTAAGGTTGGAGAAAAACTTAATTAATCCCATTTAAGAACATTTTCATGCTAGACGGCTCACATAAAACATAAATCGTCAAAAATACAAACATAAAGGTTAAAATAATTCCAATAAATATCTGTCTTTAGAAAGCGGAATGAAGTACTATTAAATTTAGTTAATGTTAAAAATAAATGGTAAGCATATTATTACTGTATATATTATATATATACAGTACTGTGCAAAAGTTTTAGGCAGGTGTGAAAAAATGCTGTAAAGTAAGAATGCTTTCAAAAATAAACTTGGTAATAGATTATATTTATCAATTAACAAAATGCAAAGTGAGTGAACAGAAGAAAAATCTAAATCAAATCCATATTTGGTGTGACCACCCTTTACCTTCAAAACAGCATCAATTCTTCAAGGTACACTTGCACAAAGTCAGGGATTTTGTAGGCATATAGTTAGGTGTATGATTAAACAATTATACCAAACAGGTGCTAATGATCATCAATTCAATATGTAGGTTGAAACACAATCATTAACTGAAACAGAAACAGCTGTGTAGGAGGAATAAAACTGGGTGAGGAACAGCCAAACTCAGCTAACAAGGTGAGGTTGCTGAAGACAGTTTACTGTCAAAAGTCATACACCATGGCAAGACTGAGCACAGCAACAAGACACAAGGTAGTTATACTGCATCAGCAAGGTCTCTCCCAGGCAGAAATTTCAAGGCAGACAGGGGTTTCCAGATGTGCTGTCCAAGCTCTTTTGAAGAAGCACAAAGAAACAGGCAACGTTGAGGACCGTAGACGCAGTGGTCGGCCAAGGAAACTTACTGCAGCAGATGAAAGACACATCATGCTTACTTCCCTTCGCAATCGGAAGATGTCGAGCAGTGCCATTAGCTTACAATTGGCAGACAACAGTGGGACCCTGGTACACCCATCTACTGTCCGGAGAAGTCTGGTCAGAAGTGGCCTTCATGGAAGACTTGCGGCCAAAAAGCCATACCTCCGACGTGGAAACAAGGCCAAGCGACTCAACTATGCACGAAAACACAGGAACTGGGGTGCAGAAAAATGGCAGCAGGTGCTCTGGACTGATGAGTCAAAATTTGAAATATTTGGCTGTAGCAGAAGGCAGTTTGTTCGCCGAAGGGCTGGAGAGCGGTACACGAATGAGTGTCTGCAGGCAACAGTGAAGCATGGTGGAGGTTCCTTGCAAGTTTGGGGCTGCATTTCTGCAAATGGAGTTGGGGATTTGGTCAGAATTAATGGTATCCTCAATGCTGAGAAGTACAGGCAGATACTTATCCATCATGCAATACCATCAGGGAGGCATCTGATTGGCCCCAAATTTATTCTGCAGCATGACAACGACCCCAAACATACAGCGAAAGTCATTAAGAACTATCTTCAGTGTAAAGAAGAACAAGGAGTCCTGGAAGTGATGGTATGGCCCCCACAGAGCCCTGATCTCAACATCATCGAGTCTGTCTGGGATTACATGAAGAGAGAGAAGCAACTGAGGCTGCCTAAATCCACAGAGGAACTGTGGTTAGTTCTCCAAGATGTTTGGGCCAACCTACCTGCCGAGTTCCTTCAAAAACTGTGTGCAAGTGTACCTAGAAGAATTGATGCTGTTTTGAAGGCAAAGGGTGGTCACACCAAATATTGATTTGATGTAGATTTTTCTTCTGTTCACTCACTTTGCATTTTGTTAATTGATAAATATAAACTATTAACATGTCTATTTTTGAAAGCATTCTTACTTTACAGCATTTTTTCACACCTGCCTAAAACTTTTGCACAGTACTGTATATATATATATATATATATACTGTATATATTATATTAAAAATATATACAGCCCCCAGGGGTCTCTAGAAATGAATGTGATAAATCTAAATCTATAAATCTCTTATTTTTATGATTTTGTTGTATATGTTTCTCAGGATGGAGCGAGAGATTGCCCAGCTGAAGCAGAGGATCAGTGAGAGTGAAGGAAGTGTGCGGAGTCTAAGTGTGAACGGGGAGGAAAAGAACAATGTGAACCAGTCGCCCGTCAGCCCCATACAGACCCTCCCCACCGTACTGTCGATTGGAGACGAGAGGTGCACACACTGCTGAATGCTCTCAAACGAGCAACATGTTGTAAAGTTTTACTGCTTGCTTGTGATGTGCTCAGAGCTTTCGTCTTTGACTGAATTGTTCCTTTAATCTCCGTCAGGATAAACGTGTATATTGAAGAAGAGGTGCAGCGGAGGCTACAGAAACTGAACCTGCTGAACAGAGAGAATAACAACACGCTCTCGCTGTCCTCAGACTCACTGCAGGTACATGACTACAGCTCACTTTACACTGCGACAACCAAAGTCTGGAGACTAAGAATTAAGTGTGAAACCGCACCAGAAACTCTCTGAAGTCTTTTGCCGTCTTTTCATCTCGTTTGTTTTTTTTTGTGACCCTGCTGCCCCAATGAGCATTTCTTGTCCAGTGGTCACACCTTAATTTTGCAATTCCTGTAGTATTGCCATCCATTTGATCATTTTTGACTTTTCAAAACATCATGTTCATAGCATCATTATTCTATTATAAACTTATACATGCTATTTTAAAAGCCTCTTTCTCTTTGGTTTAGATGCAAACCATTGATCAAATGTTTGAAACTTAAAAAGCAGAATCTACTAATTTACTGTTTACATTTTCTGTGCTGATTCGAGCTGAAAGCACAATCAAATTAGCCAAAATGGATGTTTTAAAACATTTTATCCAGAGGCTTCTGTACAGGCACACATTCGGTGCGAGTCCGTTAAAGAGCGCAACATGGTTTAATGTCATCCACAAGAGACACATTAAAACCCACAGGATTGTTTTTGGCACCAACACAGTTGTTTAACTCTACAGGAGGAGGAGCAGGATAGTGACGGTAGCTCTGTTAGATTGACGGATGAGGTAAGCAAAGGCCTCAGCCAATCAGCGCCAGCTGAGTGGACTCTGATTTGCATGATCCAGCCTTAATAATTTGCATATCTCTCACAATCTCCAATGTCGGTAGATTGGGTCTTTCCTCTGCGGTTTTCCACTTTGGGAGCATGCAGCCTGCCCACCCATATGTTGCGTACCTGTTGCTACGATGAAACTGTTTTTGTTCACTAGCTATGTTTCCATCCACTCACGACATCTTTTGTTGATCCTGGAACAACATTCCTGTCCAAAAACATCCTAACCCTACCCCCTACCCATAACATCTCCCTAAAATCAGAAGGAAGTAAGTGAATAATACTGACGTAGAAGCACCTAACCCTGGTTGTAAGGTAAAACTGGACATGAACTGTAAATCTGATCTTCAAGGGATGTTGATCCAAGAATATATTCTACTTGGTGAAATCAGGTTCACAGTTTCCAAGCACCTATTTTATTTTTATGCAAATTTTAGGATTTTTGCATGTAATCGCTGGATGGAACGTCAAGATGCGCATAAATTGATTGAATGTGATTGGACTAACCATCTTAGATGTTGGTTTGGTCGTTCTGAAATGCCTGAGCCGAAGTGTGTCAACAGAATAATTTCTCGCGCGACTGCATTCTCAACCACCGAACGCATGAGAGTTTCATCTGCACGCTCTGAGATGAAGAGCAACAGTGGCTTCCCCGATTGTAGCAACTTCCATTTTTATTAGATATTTTGCGTTAATTTCGCAGGAAGATGTTTTATGCAATATTCCAAGTTAAATTCACATGGAAACATAGCTATTGATGGGAAATGACAAACAAGTGCTTGCTTGACCCCTGAAATCAGCTGCTTTAAAGGGATAGTTCACCCAAAAATAAAAGTTCTGTCTTTTACTCAAGTTGTTCCAGTCCAAATCTGTTTATATTTCTTTGTTCTGCTGAACACAAAGGAAGATATTCGGAAGAATGTTTGTAACCAAGAAGATCTCATCCCCAACCCCCCCCACAATGACTACCATAGTATGGAAAAAAAATACTATGGTAGTAAATCTGCTTGGGTACTGACATTTTTCCAAATATCTTCCTTTGTGTTCAGCAGAACAAAGAAATATAAACAGATTTGGAACAACTTGAAGGGAAGTAAAAGATTTTACTATCCCTTTAAGTTGTGTTAGTAATTTTGTGACCCTAATAAACTCTATTTCAATCTTTCAGGACAACGATAAAAAACGCATCGATCTACGCAAACTGAAATACGAGGTATGATCTTACGGTTTGGTTTGGGGAATTTTATGTCATTAGCTTGTTTTCTGACCATCCTTTGCTGTCTTTCCACAGCGATTGGTGTCGATTCCTCTGGATCTGAGTCCAGAGAGTGTTAAGGATCCGGTGAAGATCAATATTCCGCGTTATGTCCGGTGCGGACAGGGCAAAGACGAGCACTTTGAGTTTGAAGTCAAGGTTTGTCTGTGTTTTGTACAGTCTTAATCAGTGCATTATCTATGAGAGTTGATCATCCAGCGACCTCCAGAAAATAATAAATCTCTGAACATTAAAATCTTTGTTTAAGATTTGGGATTTTGTGTTCAGATCACTGTTTTGGACGAAACATGGACTGTGTTTAGAAGATACAGTCGTTTTCGGGAGATGCACAAATCTCTGAAGCTGAAATATCCAGAGGTATGAGCTACATGTGCACATGGAAACAAATGTGACACAATAAGTGAATAAGGTTATGGGTTCAGTTCCCAGAGAATGCACATAATGATGAAACGTATAACTGAAATGCATCGCAAAGTTGCTTTTGATAAATGCATAAATATAAAAGATTAAATTCATTTTAGATCAAATTCATGTATGTAACCTGCCCATTTTTAACGATTTAAAAAATAAGAATTTGTGTATTTCAACCCAAAAATAATTTTTAGAACTATCAATTTTTTTTTGTTTGTTTTTTTGCATTTTCATGCAATAAGCTCGTTCAGGATAAATCCGTAAATGCAAAAGATTAAATTATTTTTAGATGAAATTTGTTCATGTAACCTGTCAATTTAAATTAAAAAAAAAAAAATTATATATATATATATATATATATATATATATATATATATATATATATATATATATATATATATATATATATATTTAATAATAGATATATATGTGTATATATATATATAATTTAGCATTTTTATACATATCTCACCCCCCAAAAAATCTATATTTTGGTTAAAGAAAATTTAAGCAAATTTTTAGGACCATCAGTTTTTTTTTTGTTTTTTTTTCATGCAAACTTGTTCTGGATAAATGTAAAAGATTAATTTATTCATGTAACCTGTGATTTTATTAAAAAAACATTTTTTTATGAATACATTTCACCCCAAAATAATTGTATACTTTGCTTAAATTCAATTTAAACACATTTTTAGGTCCACCAATTTTTTTTTTTTTATTATTTTTTGTCCACATTTGATTTTGAGGTGAAGTATGATGTCGACATGTTTTACGTGCGACTCACCCAACTATATTATCATATTTGAATTCTTGAATGTCTTGCTCTAGCTCGCAGCTTTGGACTTCCCTCCCAAAAAGATTTTTGGAAACCGAGACGAAAGAATGATTGCAGAACGTCGGAGTCAGTTGGAGGTAAATGGATGTTTACTGCCATTCACCTTTGAACTTCTGAAAACTACAGTTGTTTTTCCAAATCTAAGATGCTGATAATGCCGTTGTGTTTTCCCAGCGATACCTGCGGAACTTCTTCCGTGTGATGATGACATCATGCTCCTCTTCTCCTCTGAGAACGGATGAGTTTGGATTAAACCTCTCAAAACACGCCGTGTGCGACATCTCTCCTTTCTTTAAGAAGGGAGTGTTTGACTACAGCAGTCACGGAACGGGCTGACACACACACACACACACACACACACACTCCAATAAAACACAAACACTCATTTACATGCACTTTATGCATTTCTCTGATACACACACAAACTGATTCACTCACAGAGACATTTCACCTTAATATCAAAACGCAAACAAGAAATTATATTCTGCATTTAAAAAAACAACAACAACATTGTGACATTATTTGCATGACAATTAAGCACATTTTACCTTCAGATTAATATTTTTACTTGTGAGGGGTTTTTTGTAGTCTAGGGTGATTCAGAATTTGTTTACCATATTAAAGTTATAAGTGATTATAAAGACACTACCATACTTTACAATCAATTTAAATACTATATCATTTAGTTTTTTGCGTATTGTCATGAAAATAATATCATAATGGAAACAATCCTAACACAACAAGCTTTTGAGGTGATATATGACCTGGATTTACTCGTATACTCATGAACACACTCAGGAACGTTGGAAATCAGGTGAAGCAGGAATGAAAAAAGATCCAAAGTAGATGTAAATAGTTTTGTTAGTGCCTTGTTGGCAGTAATTAAGCTTTAAATGCATTAAAGAATAAGAGTTGATCTGACAACAGACAGTCACCATAACCTGCTTCAAACATCTTGTGTTTACATCGAGGACCATGAAGCCTGTTTCTGTGGATAAACAGGACGTCCTGTAGCTGCTACTTGGGTTTGTGATTTACTTTGAATGATGTTCATGTTTAAGTTGCTGCATGTAATGAATCGCCACTGCTTTACTCTGTACATACGAGTTGTAACTGCCATTGAGAACGGAGGCCTGTGATTGGCTCCAATCCATATATACTCACTGTTATCTATTATACTCATGCTAACATTTAGCAGATGATTTTTAATAACCAATAAGAGGTCAAAGCTTAAAAAATGCCACACGTACTGTGAGCCAATGTCTTCCAGGAAAAAAAAAAAAAACATGCATTTGATTCAAAATTATTGTCCTTCTCACTGTCCTGGATGCAGTTAAAGGGCTTTTAATGTAGAATATGCTGTAATTTGAACTCTAAAGATTAATGTTCAGCACTATAAAGCCATATGTAAATGCAGAATGTATGTGTAAATGTATTGTACACTTGATCTGTACAGAGGAGCTTGTTCTCATGATGTTTGGAGAAAAGGGACAGTACTGCTATATTAGCCGTCAGGGTTTTCTGGAGGTAGTTGGATTGTTGAACACTTGTACTGAGTAAGATGTATACATTTTTAAAGCAATATTTTCTTTTTTTTTTATTTCTGAAACTGAATGTAATCATTTGCGAGTAACATGATTCGGTAAATGTTTAGCACCATATTAAATTCATGGTTTATTTATGTTTGAGGGCATTTGTCAAACAAGCTTTTGCAAAAATACAGTTCGTTGTTGCAACATTTCAGTGTAATCGTGTTCGTACAAGTAAAGCAGATCCTTGATTTGGGGGATAAAACTTCTTTCTGTCCTAGGACGTTTTCTGGTGGTCAGTCTTAAGTTTGCCTATTGTTGACAAATCGGCAAACGAGACATTCGCCGTACCCCGTTTTGCTGGTTTCGCCTGTAAGTTCATCACAAGATGGCAAAGTCAGAATCCGAATACAGTTACACTTTCGAAGGAATGCGTTTGGCTTCCATTCGGAGCAATGAAAATGCAACAGACCTGAGAGTCATGAGGCTTCCAGCCAATCATGTAGAGGATCTGAAACGTGGCTGGAACCGAGCCGTCTTCACTGCCGTACATCTCTAAAAGAAATGAATGTCGTTAATAGAATTACATTATCTAGGGTCATCAATCTCATTTGGGTAAACAAAACAATTTAGAGTTCTACATCAGTGGTTCACAACCTGACTCCAATATTTGAAGGTCCAAAATGCTACAAAAAAACAACTAACCAGGATTGGCAATATAATAACTAAATTTTCTTCATTACACTTTTTACTACCAATGACTTTTCTTGTTTAAACTGCATTTTTCTACCCCATAAAATGTTCAAAACATAGAAATATAAATTCTATTTGTTATAAATGACTTCTTAATATCCATGATTTTTCCAAGTCTATAAAATCACAATTTTGAAAAATGTCCTCATATACTGTAGAACATCCAGGTTGTCCAAAATCACGAGAATTACATGATTTAGGGGAGTAACGATAGACTCACGATACGAATAACAATTTTAAAAATGAAACAAATTCATATAACAGATTTATTTCCCAAACATTAACCTTCCAATAACTTACAACTTCATAAAGACTTTATAATATTTCAAGATTTAACTGCACCTTCTAGTAAATATACAAATGACTAGGTGCGTCACTGAACAATAACACTAAATTTTAACATGAAATTAGGATAGCGAGAGAACTTCTTAAAGCAGTAAAACAATATGCATGATTCTGAACCTGAAAATATCGAATTACACTTTAGATATAAATAATGTAAGCCCTTTTTTACTGGTAAAATCAGACATTGGCATTATCAGGACCCACAAATATTGTATTACACAATATTTTCAACAATATATATAGTGACTTATGTAAGCAATAAGGTATGAGAGACTCTGCTGTATCGGGAATAATACATATATAAATGCTATAATACATAAGTAGAAATACTATAGAAATTTAAATTGTCATTACAGTATTAATTTAGAATAATTCATATTTATATAAAATATAATATCAGAAGTCCTACATTGTGTTGAAGCACATTAGCTAGGTCTCCATCAGAAGTTGTGAATTAATCTTGTGCGCAGAATTATAATATCGCATAAAACATCCATCCCATGTGTTCAAAAAACCCCAAAAACTTTTTGTTGGATAAAATGGCGGATTCGGGGTTATGATTGGTTAGATTGCCTGTCAATCAAACTGTTTGCGTAGGGTGCGTTTATTATGCGCATTTTTTAGAAATATTGCCATTTCCAGACAGAATTTTTATGCAATATCCCAAAACTTGCATAAAAATAGGTGGAGGGAAACGGCTATAGAGCATTTGCGGTCTCACCTTTATAAATGGCAGCTGCCGCCAGTATCGTGTCTCTTTGCAGGAGTGACTTCCTGTTCCACGCACAGTTGCTCTCACCCATACCTGCAGTGGATGAATAAACCATGAACAAATTCTCCTTCAATTTTACAACAAATCACCAAATTTATAAGACACAGAGTTTACCTTGTAAATCACTCATGACCTCCAGAATACCAGGGTAATGGACCTGAACTTCATCAATGTCCTGGATTACAACACAATCAAGAGCCTCAATATAATCACTCATACTTCACTAAATCAAACAGACTTATAAAACACTTAAAAAGCGTATATTTCAATATCACACCACAGTGAGCATGTTGAAGCCGGCCTGGCCCAGGAGGTTGCCCAGGTCAGTGACGGCTGTGTAGGGTGAGATATGGGGCGCAAACCCGCCCTCCCTCTCCAGCTCAGCTAACTGCAGAGAACATCGCAGCTCGTAGAGCGTCTCCCCGCCGACCATTGCTCCAATGAACACGCCATCTGGCTTCAACACCTGGTGGATCTGAACGACAAAAAAAGAGGGTATTTGTGTTTATTTATTAGATATGCACCACAGGACGGCACACTTGCTTAGATCCTCATACCTGTCTCAAAGCTCCAGGAAGGTCGTTGATCCAGTGCAGACTGAGGAGACAAATACGGGTTTAAAAAGGAGAGTTCATCCTTAAATTGCCCATAATGCACTGGGGTGGTACAGTACCTCAGGCTGCTGAGGACTAGGTCAAATGTGTTTTCCTTAAAGGGCAGGAATTCCTCATCTGCCAAAACACAGTGAGTAGGAATCTCACATTCCCTCGTGTTCCTCTGAAAAACAAGGAGAAAGATGGTTAAAAAAAAATGTTTTTAAGAGTCTTTTCTACAGTTAAAAGTACAGTAAAAACAGTAATACTGTCAAATATTATTACAATTTAAAGTAACTGTTTACTATTTTAACATATTTTTAAAATGTCATTGAATTTTCAGCATCGTAACTCCAGTCTTCAGTGTCACATGATCCTTTAGAAATCCTTCTGATATGATTTTTGATGCTCAAGAAACATTTCTGATTACTACCAATGATGAAAACTGTTGTGCTGCTTAACATGGCAAATAGAAAGTTCAAAAGAACAGCATTTATTTGAAATAGAAATCTGCATTACAAATGCATTTACTGTCTTTTATGATCAATTTAATGTGTCCTTGCTGAATAAAAGCATTAAAAATCTTACTGACCCGAAATGTTTTAATGGTACAATCTTGGGTTATACAACAAGTTCCAAAATCAATAAAACAAAGGCATGCAATCTCTTACCAGGGAAGAGTTAGAGATGTCTGTTAAGAAGAGACGTTCAACAACCTCCTGAGAAAAGAGAGAATCAGTGTCACATTTGGATGGAAACTCAGAAAAAAATAATTGACTTGCCTTCATGTTGTCCCAAACCTGCATGACATACTTTCTTTTGAAGAACACAAACAGAGACGTTGTAAAGAATGTTCACGCAATAAAAATACATAGTGATGAGGGAATGTCAAGCTTCTAGTGTCTCAAAACCAATATAGCACATATAGCACAGCCGATCCCTTTAGTTATATTTCTGTCATAACAACTCTCAGAGTGTTTGGCATGGTGATGGGCATGACAATGTTGATATGTTTGGTCTTGGTGGAATAGATCTGCTATGTTTCTGCTGCTGCTGCAGAGCAAGTGCGAAACTTGCTACTGCCAATACACACAACACGCTGCTGTGAGCAAGTAACATAGCAGATCTATACAGGTGGAGCTGGGGAAGGTGGAGGGTTTATTCCACTGCTAAAGTAAATGCTGACCAAGTATTTGAAGGCTGAGCACGGGAGCTCATTAGCTACTGACACCAATCAGCTGTGCCTTATTTATAATGATGTGATTGATTGAGTTTAGGACAGCCTGCGCCATAAAGAGTTTCATGACAGAACTTTGTATGAAAAAGAGTGATTTGAACATTTGTCAAATCAGCTTATGTATTTAAAAAAAAAAACATGAAGGTAAGTAAATTATTACAAATTTTATTTTTCCTCTAACAGTGCCATTCACTGTAACTTTAAGAACAGTTCTACCTTACTTAAATGCTCTGCGATGTGACTCTTCCCACATCCTACATCCAAAGCCAGCGGGAAAGTCCTGTGATGACATGTAGATGATCAAAAACTTAAATTGTTATTATTTTCTCACCCTCATGTCATTCAAAACCCACATGACTGTATTTGTTCTGGTTCACACAAAATTAGATATTAATCAAAACGCTGTTGCAATGAAAGTGGATGGGGACTGGAGTCCATGAGCTCCCAAAACGCTATATAAAAAAAGAATAAATTTGTTAGTTCATTACCCAGAGCTATAGTATGATTTCACATTCATGGCACTTTTTTGGAGGTCAATAACGCCCCAGTCCCCATTCACTGCTATTGACCCTTCACAAAACCCGCCCCCTGTTGTTATACCCATGCGCTCTCGCGCCACACATCATGTTCTCCCGCTGTGAAAAATACATTGTGGAGCACATATTTTCATATTCAAAATATTGTCATTTTTTTAAAGCAGTTTAAACACCAAATAGCGTCTAGTGTCTCTTTAATGTGTCGTGACAGATCGCTGTAGCTCGTGAACGATCATCTCTTCATACTAGTTCATTTATAGCATCAAATAAACATGAATGAACATCACAAGGAATGTTGTTTCAAGCGCGGAAAGCGCGTTCACCGACGACGTTAATCTACTAACGGCTTTGTCGGACAAAATGGCGGATTCGGGGTTATGATTGGTCAGATCGCCTGTCAATCAAACTGTTTGCGAAGGGTCACGTGTACGGTAAAGAGCAGGTCGGACATTCTGCTCGATATCTCCTTATTCTATGCCACAAAACAGAATAAAGTCAAAGGGGGCTGGAACGACAATTTAATTAATTTTTGGCTGAACTATTCCTTTAATTGTTTATTTAACATGCATTTATTATGTAGACAGTGACCTTGAGACGTCGTAAACTCTGTCAGCCACTCTGCTCCCCACCTGCAAACACAACGAAAGCAGAAGTTCACAAACACCGTTTGACTTGTCGTAAAAACAAACGCAGGTTTCAGAAAGTCACCGCACCTCGTCTCGAAGGTAATCGTATTTGTCGCTGTCCAGGGAAGATGATGCCCATTCCTTCTGTCTGCGCTTCATGTTCCTGTCAAACACGTTCATCGCGCCTCCCGGCCGGGAGGACAGACACCTCCATCCTCCAGACAGACATCGGAGGCTTTTCACACTGATATTCATGCTTCCTTATTAATTCTCATTTTAACTTCATGACCACACAACACTGTCAAACACATTTCATCTGTGTGACTCCAACAACAGGGAGATTTGAGGTAAAATGTGGACTGGATCAGCGCCGTACACTGGACTGGAGTTTAAAGCGATTTGTTCAACCAAAACAATTCTATTCTATTCTAACATGAAAAGCAACATAAATTAAGTAGGAAAGGGGCAAATATCAAAATATACAGAACAATCTACAAATAAAAGACTTTATTTCGAACTTAATTTTTATTCTTTAAATGTTAATAATTATAATAATAATCAAGGAAAGAAATTATAACAGCTGATGCTAATATCAGTGATATTTAGAAGTTGTGGTCATATTTTGTGATTTAAAAATGTAAAATTTTTGTGATTTTCTTATTTGTACGTTTATTTATATGTTTCCAGCTATTAGCTCGATTAAAAAAGTGTTATTTTAGTCGCCTATCTAGTTAGTTTAGTTTTAGTTTTTATTTTTGGTTTAGTTTTACCGTTTTTGTGAGTTGTGTTAGTTGTTTGTTTGTTCCAAATATGTCTATATTCATTTCAGTCATTTAGTTATTTTAAAAACATCAATTTAAACTAAATTAAAATGAGAAACGTTGCCTTGGAAATTAGCTGAAATAAAATACATTTACGTTGTTTATGAATTATTAAAAAAAAGCTTTTTTTACGATTTCAAGCTACTAAAGTAACCCTCAGTTTCCCACACAAAGCAAGTCAAAGACGAAAGTCTGGTGTATTTTGAGCTTTTCGTCGCGCCGTAGGAAAAAGAAGGCGGGGTTTCAAAGAGGTCGCGACGGAAGTAGAGAAGCATCACGGGAAACACATGTGGAGCTCCGCAACATCTCACGAAAACCCAGTAGGTCAGTTCTGGCCTTTAGATAAATGTTTTTATTTGTTGTGCTGTCCCTTTTGTACTAAATTCTTGTTTTGTGTTCTGTGCTGTAAATGAACAGCTCAATGTTTTAGTTATATGTTGTTATTGCAGTCATATATAGACAGGGCTGGGTAGGTTACTTTTAAAATGTATTTCACTACAGATTACAAAATACATGCTTTAAAAAGTAATTTGTAACGTATTTCGTTACATTACTCAAGTTTATTAACTTAATCTAAATACTTTATAATACTAATAAGTGTGGAACAAACACAAAAAAGGTAATTGCAAGTTTTTATCTCACAATTCTGACTTTTTCCCTCAGAATTGCGTGATATAAAGTTGCAATTGCGAGTTATGAAGTCAGAATTATGAGATATAAACTCGCAATATTGAGAAAAGTCAGAATTATGACATTTAACTCGCATACTAAATTCAGTATTGTGAGTTTAAATCTCGCATTTCTGAGAAAAAGAAGTCAGAATTGTGAAATGCAAACTCACAATTGTGAGGAGAAAAAAACAAATTGTGTGAAAGTCACAGTGACCTTTTTTACTATTATAAAATGACTCACAAACAACGATCACAAAATATGAAAACAGTCGTGGATCATCAGCTCATGACAGGACAGTTAACTGACAGTTGGGCAATTTTATAAATTCGGTCATTTTGTCTTGTTCAGGACAGTACTAAATAAAAATAACAACATTTTTATGATCCTCTTAAAAGTATTAAAATGTTGATGAAACTTAACTCCGCTTTTTCAGACTGTCAGAGAATCACCAATTGCTGTTTAAATGACATTAAAACTCAAAGTAATCACTTTGGTAATCTAAAATACTTTTCAGATGTAACTGTAATCTGATTACCACCCATTTAAAATGTAACTGTAATGAAATACAGTTACTCAAATTTTGTATTTTATATGCGTAACTAAGTTACTTGTGTTTTGTTACTCCCCAACCCTGTATATAGCTATACAATGGTACAAAACCAAAACAATAAACACCCATATAGCCTAATGACAAGCATACATTATAAAATATAAAGCTCTATTATTGAAAATGTAAAATAAATCTACTCTTAAGAAGTACTGCAGTAAAAATTGTGACCACTATTTTCCTTTATTCGTCAGTTTTTGTTGTAACATAATTTGTTAAAATGAAATTTATAAAGCACACATTATTTGGGGTTGTCTGTGTAAAATATTTCTTTAAAATGGATATACATTGACATGCATTTCATATAATTCTAGGCAATTAGTTTCACATCAACCTCTTTTGTGTTTTCCACAGGTTAATCCTTTCATCTGGTTCTACTAAATAATCACCATGACTTCCAAAAACACTGTGAGCGGCGACGACCGCTTCTCCAAGATTAAAAAGGACCCTCGCTTCTGGGAGATGCCCAACAAAGAGCGCAAAGTCAAGATCGACAAGCGTTTCCAGTCCATGTTCCACGACCAACGCTTCAAGCTGAAGTACACGGTGGATAAACGTGGCCGACCCATCAGCTACACGTCCAGCGAGGACCTCAAGCGCTTCTACAAGGTCTCTGACTCCGAACAGTCGGATGAAGAACAGGAGGACGGGACCGAGAAGGAAAAGAAAGAGGATGAATCTGAAGAGGAGGAAGAAGCCGAGAAGCTCCTGAAGACAGATAAAGCTAAGAAAACTAAAGAGCCGTCGATGAAGGGAGTGAGAGTGTTTGAAGAAGGTACTGCGGCAGAAACCTTTCTTACTGGGTTCATTTTTGTTGTTGTTGATCTGATTTATATAACTATTGCTACTCTTTTGTTTTGGATCAGTCATCTTAAAGTCATTTTGACAAGAATGTTATTATACATTCTTCTGAAGACAGAATGAGTGATGTCTGTTTATGTTGTTTATGGCTTAATTCCATATTTATTGGTTTTATCAGATGAAGACGAGATATCTGGTGTTGAAGAGGATGATGAAGATGGTTCTTCTGAAGGTGATGACGATGAGGAGGCTGATGAAGAAGATGAGAGTGAGTTAGATGAAGACAGCGACAACGGACCTGATCTGGCCAGAGGGAAGGGTAACATTGAGACCAGCTCTGATGAAGAGGATGAGGATGAGGATGATGAGTTGGAGGAAGAGCAGATTGAGCATGACTGGGGAGAGATGTGTAAAGATGCTCCACGCAGTGATAATGTGAGATTTCATCCAAACGCTTTATTAATCATATACACTACTGTTCAAAAGTTTGTCGTCCATACGATTTTTTTAATGTTTTAGTCGTAAAGTCTGCAGAAAATACGGGAAAAAAACTAATTTTGTGAAATATTATTACAATTTAAAATAACTATTTTCTCTGTGAATGTCTTTTAAAATGTATTTTATTCCTGTGATCAAAGCTGAATTTTCAGCATCATTACTCCAGTCTTCAGTGTCACATGATCCTTCAGAAATCATTCTGATATGATGATTTTCTGCTCAAGAAACATTTATGGTTGGTTGTTATTATTATGAATGTTGAAAACGGTTACTCTTTTTGTTTTTTGAAATCATAATGTATATTTTTTCAGGATTCTTTGAATATAAAGATAAAAAACAGCATTTATTTGAAATAGAATTTTTTCATAACATTATAAATGTCTTTACTGCCAGTTTTGACCAATTTAATGCATCCTTGCTGAATAAAAGTATTAATTTCTTTAAAAAAAAACACAAAAAATCTCACTGACCACATACTTAATATGAACAATAGTGTATTTATTAAAAAAAAAATATATTGTTTGTTTTATGTAAAATATATTTAACAATTTATATTATATTAAAATGGAAAGTAATAAAAATACCACGTTTTCTCCACCAAATTTACATTATATAAAAGTATCAGTTCTTTGCAATAAGTGGAATAGTTGGTAGATGCTATTTATACTTATAAATAGTGGCTGATAATATTTGCACCACAGTATTTTTGTTCATTAACAGAATGCAGTAATAATATTGAGTGTAAATGATTGTATTTATTAAAATTATTAAATGGATGCCACCTTATTTGGACAATAAAGCCCTCCATACCCCTAAACCAACCCGATAAATACTTTATTATTAAACACTTGTTAGGCACTTTACTGCACTTATATATAAGTGCAGTAAAGTGCCCTCAATATATATATATATATATATATATATATATATATATATATATATATGAATGACAAGCGTCTTTTGTAATCTTATGTGGGCCAACTAGACATTGGTGGGCGGAGTTAGTGTAAATAGCCTTTGCCAACGAGACAGGCTATATACACTTGGTGTAAATGACACTCAGATTAAAATTATTTATATAAATATACATAATGTTTGTGGCTGGTGTGTTTTAGTGTGTTATTTATTTTCTGTGTTTAGACTTCACGGCGGTTGGCAGTTTGTAACATGAACTGGGACAGACTGAAAGCGAAAGATC
Organism: Opsariichthys bidens; assembly: GCA_037194245.1. NCBI lineage: Eukaryota > Metazoa > Chordata > Actinopteri > Cypriniformes > Xenocyprididae > Opsariichthys > Opsariichthys bidens. Next base: position 8,872,093 of record CM074292.1, read on the forward strand.
TGCTGGCTCTCTTCAATTCGTTTAAGCCCAAAGAAGGAGTAGTGCTGTCTGTAACGGTAACTATCCCTTCTCTTCCTGCTCTGGCTCCTCTCGCAATCGCATTATCATTTCCGTTCCGCTGCAGCTGTGAGACTGAATTGTTGGCGTGCATTTGTCAGATCTATCCGTCTGAGTTTGGGAAGGAGAGGATGAGTGCAGAACAGGCCCAGGGTCCGCCGGAGCTCGTCAGCCTCCCGGATGATCCCGACGCAGACACAGAAGAGCAGAGGTATCGGACTCAAACATCATCTGGGGGTTTTCATGACCTTTCAGTGGCTCTTATTGGGGTTTCTCTGGCCAAAAGGGCAATACCAGAATGCATTGCAAACAAACTTAGTGACAAAAAGTTGTCCTAGGTGGCTGACACTGATTTAAAACAGACTTCTAATTCATTCAATACTAAAAACCAGTCTATAAAAATAGTTAACTTTTTTTATCCAGTGCTGTGTTTTTATGAGTGTAATGCTACACATATAGCTAAAAAAGTGATATAAAGGTGATAAAAGTGTTGTTTTAGTTATACCATTCAAAGTTTGGGTCAGTATTTTATTTTTTTGAAAGAAATATACTTTTATTCAGCAAGGATGCATTAATTTGGTCATTTATAAGATACAATGTTGCAAAAGATTTCAAATAAATGCTGTTCTTTTGAACTTTTTACTCAAAGAATCCTGAAAAATATGGTTTCCACAAAAAGATTAAGCGAACTGTTTTGAACATTAATAATAATCAATGTTTCTTTAACATCAAATCCTCATATCAGAATGATTTCTGAAGGATCATGTGACTCTGAAGACTGGAGTAATGATGCTGAAAATTCAGCTTTGATCACAGGAATAAATTACATTTTACAATATATTCAAATAGAAAATAGTAATATTTTAAATCGTAATATAATTAGTTTAACAATATAATAAGATAAATTCAGCTGAATATATAACACTTTGAACTGCTAATGATAACTTTGCTATGATATGATCGCTTTTAGTTAGTATTATATTGAATAATCTGACTCAACTAACTGGTCAGTCTCCAACTGGAGAAACCGTTTAAATTCATTTTGCCCGCCGTGCCCAGTTGTCCATAAAACACGAGGTGGCGGTGCCACCGGCTTGGGCCCGCACATCGCTGCTAGCAGCTATATTATTTTCTGGTCTTACTTTTTTTTTTTTTAAATATATGCAGCCTTTACATTAAAAGCTCTTATTGATCTCAAACTTTGGAAGTGTAAATCTTTTTTAGTGTTTAGAGTGGATCAGAGGAACCATCATTTTAAGTAGTTATTTCAGCCCAGTGTTTCACAATGATGGTCTTCCATGTGTTTTCAGGATCTACCGAGAGAAAGTGCGTGACTATCAGTTCAAGCGTCTGAAGTATTACTACGCCGTGTTGGAGTGTGACTCTGTAGAAACGGCGGTAAAGATTTATGAGGAGTGTGACGGCCTCGAGTACGAGAGCACCTGCTCGACCATCGACCTGCGGTGAGTCCCTCTCATCTCCAGAGACATCGGATCAAAACTTTGGTTGAAAATGGTTTATAAAACTGAAACCATCAAGAATACAAATCTGATTACATTTCTAAGAGCTTAGCACTTCAAAAATCATTGTCAGTTGTCATTGGTTGGCTGTGTGCGTTTTGCAGGTTCATCCCTGATGAGGTGACGTTTGACGATGAGCCGAAGGACAGAGCGACCGATGTGGATTATGGTTCCTACGAGCCCAAACTCTTCACATCGATAGGCACCACCACAGCCAAGGTCTGTCACACTGAACACAAGATCTGAGCGTCTCCACTCCATGTACGGTAACATCCGTCTGCTGTCCGTCATCAGGTTGAGCTGACGTGGGATGAAACGGATCACGACCGAGTCACGGCTCTCTGCCGGAAGTTCAAGAAGGACGAGCTTTTGGACATGGACTTCAAGGCTTACCTGGCCTCCTCCAGTGAGGAAGAAGAGGAGGAAGAGGCAGAGAAACAGACGGAAGGTTAGCGATGACTAAATCTCATCTATCTTATGGAAAAGAGCATCAGCATCCTGTTAAACATGTCCTTGTGTAGGTGAACTTGTTTGTGAAATGTTTTGTTGTCTTGAATGTTCTCTCAGCTGAGAAGCCGGCTCAGCCTCTTCCTGAGGAGAGGAAGGGCAGTAAAGGGAAGAAAAGCGCAGAGCAGATCGCTAAATACAGAGATCTGCTGAAGAGCATTCAGGACAAAGACAAGGGGAAGGACGACAACATGGACATGGAGATCACATGGGTACCAGGTATCAGCTGATCCTCTCCTCCTCATCTAAAAAGTGTATTTATTATGTTTTATTTTATTTTTAAAACAACATATATATAAAGTTGTCAGCAATCATTAAAACACACATATTTAAAAATACGTATTTTTTATATATTTTACACTAATAAAAAATATTATAATATATTTAATTGTATATAATTGTAATATTTTAACTTTTATATATATATATATATATTTTTTTATAGTTAGTACTTGTTATAGTATTATATATATTGTAATTGTGTATAATATTATGATTAATAATAAAATATGCATGTATTTTATTAGGCAAATATGTACTAAAATGTGTATAGAAAATATATGATGTAAAATTAACAAAATATATATAAAAATGTTCAGAATGACTACAGAAATGTGATATTATTTATTTGTATAAAAGCACATTTAAACACATATATGTAATTGCTGTAAAATATATCACGATTATATATATTTATTATATTTGGTTTGGTGCAATTAGTCGTGATTAATCGATTTGACTACAGATATATATTTTTTAAAGTAAATATTAACTTTAAAATACCAAATCTATAATATGTGTATTGTGTTATGTATATTTTATATGTTAATGTTTATTTGTTTTCTTTTTTGATTGTTTTTAGGACTGAAGGAATCAACCGAAAAGCTTGTGAAGAAGAAAATTATGGGCAAAGATGTACTGACTCCGTGGGAGGAGTTCCTGGAGAAGAAAAAGGAGAAAAAGAAAGAGAAAAGGAAAGGAAAGAAGGTAAATGTGTCACTCAGAAATAATCATCCCGTTTGCCCTTCATTTCTGTTCTTCTGACTCACTCAGACTGTCTTGTCTGGTGCAGGAAGCGACGGAGGCGGAGCCTTTGATCAGTGATGATGAACTTCCTGCTGATGTTGACCTCAACGACCCCTTCTTCGCTGAGGAGCTCGGAGCAACAGGTTAGTCTGCGCATTATTCCCCTCACGCTTTATTATAGTCACCATGAGAGAGATTATGTTGTCTCACTTCTATTGCAGCATCCCTGGAAAATAAAAAGAACAAGAAGAACAGGAAGAAGGATGAGAAGAGGACACCAGAAGAACAGGAGGAGCTGGAGAGACGGAGGGTACGTTTCTGTGAAAACGTGTGTTTATGGGGAGTGTATCATGCTTACCGACTGTGTCGTGATCTCTAGGCTGAGATGGAGCTGCTGATGGATGACGATGAAGACGGCAAGCACAAACATTTCAACTACGACAAGATCGTAGAGCACCAGAACCTGAGCAAGAAGAAGAGGAAGAAGCTCCAGAAGAGCAACACGCCACTGGAGGATGATGACTTCCAGGTCAGAGTCCCGAAACATCACCTTCACTTTCCCTCTTTTAGTCATTTGTGACTTTCAGGAGAAAAAAAGTGTTTGTTTTTTTTGTGTTTGTGTGACTCACTGAATCAGAGTTTTGAATCGATTCTCTGAACTGATTCTATGAAATGAATCAAACTTACCAACTCTATCTCCATTTCTGCCATTGTTCTTCAGGTGGATATTCAGGACCCACGCTTCCAGGCTATGTACACGTCCCATCTTTACAACCTGGACCCGTCCGACCCGGCCTACAAGAAGACCAAAGCAACGCAGAGCATCCTAGAGGAGAAACTGCGGCGCAGAGAGGGGCACCACAGTCAGGAGGAGACGCTGCAGAGCAAAGCCACACTGGAGATGCCCAAAGCTGAGACCTCATCCGCCACTAAAGTCATGGACACTAATTTATCACTGCTTGTCAAATCCATCAAGAACAAAACTCAGCAGTTTCAAGCCCGCAAGAAACAAAAGACAAATTAGACTGAGAACGACGGACTCGATTATTTGCTGGTTTTTGCAACTTTTCTGGATGTCTTTTTACTTTGCCTCATCTGTGATAGAAGACAAAATGAAAAGCTGTTTGATAATAAACTTCATATTCTGTATGCAATATGATTAGTGCTGCTATAAAATGATCTTCTAGCTCAAAATCATTAAAACATCTATTCAGGCATGGATTCATGACTTTAATGGCTGAACTGACATTTTTGGACAAAAACCTCATGGGTTTGTTCATATTGTGCTCAAATCAGATTTTCAAATCGGCTCATTTTCTTTTTTACTGATTTTTTTGCTGCAGAACACAATTTTTTTATATTCAGTATAATTTTTGATTTTTATAAATATATTGACAATGATGAGAAATTAAATTTTTGGGGTTTCTCCTTTGGAGTTTTCTCCTGTGATTGCAAAGCTGAATTTTCAATAAATAATATGTATTAATATACAACATAATAGATGTCTTAAAAATATTTCACAATATTACTGCTTTTACAGTGTTTTTCATTAAATAAATGCAGATTTGGTGACCAGAAGAGACTAACTTTAAAAAAAAAAAAACATTTTAATTATTCCAAACTTGTGACCGCAAGTGTGTGTATATACTGTGTGTATATATGCGTATATGTATATATATATATATATATATATATATATATATGTGTATGTGTGTATATATATATATATGTGTGTTTGTGTATTTATATATATATATATATATGTATGTGTGTGTATATATATATATATATGTGTGTGTGTATGTGTATATATATATGTATGTGTGTGTGTTTGTGTACAATATATACATGTATATACACAATATAAATCTATGGCTTTCTTCTGTATAACGAAAAATGTTTTTTTTTCTCTCTTCTTGCTATTTAAAATATCTTCCATGTTCCAAGAACTTTCATTTTTGAGTGAACCATACCTGATGTTCACACGATTTTATCAATGTATTAGTAAATGTTAAAATTAAAGATTAATAAATGCTATAAGTTCAGTTCATTATTAGTTCTTGTTCTAGATTTTTGCCTCTTTGGACAAAAACAAAGACTTAATTCAGAGTGACACTCTTACTGAAAAACAAGACATAAAAGCTGGAGTTAGAGTTAGCTTTATTCATAATGACACAAACGCTGCTCACACATTCAAATAAGTCTGTTGGCACTTTCACGGGCACCTCATGTTCTACATAACAGAAGAAACAGGCTTTGCTCACATATGCCCTATATCAAAATACAGCTGTGACCGAAACATACACTTACAATTCCAGTGAATACGACCAGTGCTCAGAGCATGTAAAAACACCTCGATTCATGGTCCAGGAATATAAAGTATACATGTAAGAACCGCTTGCGTAGTTCACACCATCAGACCCAATCCAGAAAAGGCACAAATTGCAGATTTTAAGTTTGATTAAACCAAATAACATGGAACTCCAGTCTAGATCACAATGGAGCATTTCAAGAGTGAAACCGACAGCATGAAATGATGCTTGATTGTGCCACAGTGTTAAAAAAAGAACAGAAATAGTGCAATTAAGGTTTGACATCGACATGAACGTCATCTGAAAGAGCTCAAGTGGAGTGTCATGTTTCAGGTTGCTTTCATACAAATATTTTAATCACCACAGTATCATTTTTACAGTTTCTGAAGAAAATGTGAATGATGCTCAGCCTCACCGCCACGATGATTTTTCCTGGCTTAAAGGGATAGCTCACCCAAAAATGAAAATTCTGTCATTAATTTCTCACCCTCATGCTGTTCTACACCCGTAAGACCTTCGTTCATCTTCAGAACACAAATGAAGATATTTTTGATGAAATCCGATGGTTCAGTGAGTCTCTATTGAGAGCAAGATAATAAACACTTTCAGATGCCCAGAAAGCTACTAAAACATATTTAAAACCGTTCATGCGAGTACAGTAATATTATAAAGTGACGAGAATACTTTTTGCGTGCAAAAAAAGACTTTTCAACAATATCTAGTGATGGTCGATTTCAAAACACTGCTTGAAAGCTTTACGAATCTTTTGTTTTGAATCAGTGATTCGGCGTGCCAGAGTCACGTGGTGTTGCGCAAGTTCAATAGTTCACGTGACTTTGGCAGTTTAATACACGAACCGAATCACTGATTCGAAACAAAAGATTCGTAAAGCTTCATGAAGCAGTGTTTTGAAATCGGCCTTCACTAGATATTGTTGAAAAGTCAAAATTTCGTTTTTTGGCACACGAAAAGTATTCTCATCGCTTTATAATATTAAGGCTGAACCACTGTACTCACATGAACTGTTTTAAATATGTTTTTAGTGTTAATTGATGTCAATAGAGACTCACTGAACCATCGGATTTCATCAAAATATCTTCATTTGTGTTCTGAAGATGAACGAAGGTCTTACGGGTGTAGAACGACATGAAGGTGAGGAATTCATGACAGAATTTTCATTTCTGAGTGAACAAACACTTTAAGTCAAAGAGCCCACCGCCTATGACATGGCTCCTTAGTTGTCTCCGTTTCCCATTTTATGGCAAAGTTTCTGATTGTTTGGAAGTGTCAGAACACCTCGAGTTGTGCACCAAAGTTTAATACTTTAATAAAATCAATAACCATAAGTTTGAGCAACAGTAATAGTGATATTTATCTCTCTCCTAGTCTTTACTCTCAGTCTTTGTAAAACCCCTTTTAACTTCATGCCACTAACATACAATGTTGCATTGCACCAAAATGCTATAAAATATAGGATTACATGAATATTAAGTAGAGAAAATAAGTTCTTAGCGAAACGCTTCAGGACAAATTGTGCTTCACGTGTCGAGTAAAAAAATTATACAAATACTTTAGTGTTCAGTAAAATACAGTTCCGTTACAATACGACGCACAAGGTGATACAAATATGATTCTGTAGAATAAATCAAACGTGTGACTTCACTAATTAGATTCGATTTCTTTCTCACAAAAAACAACATGTCTGCTGTTAGTCAGAGCAGGCAGTAAACATCAACGGAATGACAATTCAGCTTAAACGTCGTAAGTCACGAGATAATCATGTGACCCGTAAAACAAAAAGAGACCCTGTGTCTAGAGGGTTTTAGGCCCGGTTTCACAGACAGGGCTTAGAGAAAGCCAGGATTAGGCGTTATAGTTTATACTTTACTTTTAAAAATATGTACCCTTGAAAAAGTTCAAAACAGCTCAAACATGCACTTTAGTCTGGACTCGCTTAAGCCTCGCCTGTGAAACCGGGGGTTAGAGTTCTACCAACACTCAAATCACTTCACGAGGATTTATGTGAGCTAGATGTTACAGATTTACATGTTTTTAAGCAGACTTGTTCTTAAGTCATTTTCAACAAAGATCTGTCCAGCTAAATCAGTGGATCTTAATCTCTGCTCTTAACAAAATACATCACACAAAAATGAAAACTAGCTCATTTGCTCAAACTCATGTCATCTATTTGACTTGTGCACCAATTTTTCCCCCCAAATGATCTGAAGTTTTATGATAGATGTGTGTGAGGAAATTCAAGACATT